>JAUBOD010000981.1:1426289-1475082 GCA_032353885.1 Nothura maculosa | reverse complement strand
ATAGAGGAGTAATCATTTTGATTTGCAGATGGATTTTGAAGTTGTTTTCTGCCTGTGGAACTTGCAATCTCAAAGTGAGATTGCAAGACACAAAGGAGCCAAGTGACCTGAGGTGCCAACACGTGGGTGGTGGCACCGAGCTGAGTGTAGGCGGCTGGGCAGGCTGTGACTCCTGAGTCCCTTGGCCAATGGGAAAAAGGAGAGGGCACCACGGCCGGGAGATTAGGATAAAAGGGAGGGGAGCTGCGTCCACTGGCAACCTGTGAGACCCCACAGGGATATGCCCAGTGGCCTCTCCCTTTATTTGAATAAAGTTTTGGGTCTCCTCTGTCTCCTTTTGGACATTCAATTCTTGGACAGTGAGATTTTTCCGCACAGATCTCTTTAGTACACTTAAAAACATATTACTGTGTCGTCTGCTCTCTCAACATCCAGAGTAACCGAAGTAACACTTTATTAAAATCTAAAGGTGGAAAATCATTGTGTAAGTCGTTATATTCATGCCACAAATTCTTTTGTTGGAATCAGAGAGACTTTTTGAAGCTGTTAGCCCAAATTCACATCAGCTCAGTGCATCACAGATCACGAAACCTATGTTATATGTGACCAAGACTACAGAAACATTAAAGCTCTTTGATTTCTGTGGGAAAATTTCTGTTGACTTTGTTATGCCCTAAATTGTTTCTTAAAATACTATCAAGGATGCTCATTCTAGCTTTAGTCTTTCATTCTTATTTAGTTGATTTGAATTTATACCTGGATTGTTTTTTCCATTACTTCTGATTTTTAGATTTTGTGTGTAATGGAGGGGCAATTGATTCTTGTTTAATGATAGTATTATAATCCTGTATCCTCTGAGTTTAAGTGTATTTAATGTGCATGGAAACACAAAATGGAAATTATTCGCACAGCATTTTACTTATTGACGGTGCTGCTCATAGCACTGTTGGGAGTAACATGCTACAGGGTCAGGCAGCCATATACTCTCCTTGTACAGACTTTGCTGCCTGAGCTTCCACTAAGCAGATGAAGATGCCAGTCTTCGTTGTTCCTGATAAAAAACTGTTCTTTGATCTTCCCAAGTTGCCCTCTTCCGACCCTTCACTTTCCTGTTAGATTTTACTTTTTTTCATGTTGCTGTCTTTCTACTGACTTGAGCTGAAAACTTGCTATCAAGGCAGCACACTGACTCCTGAAGTTGATGTTCTTTTCTTTTCTGCTGTCTTATCTTGCCTTGTAATAGCAAGATAGGGTCTCATAAAATGTTTGTTTGGACAAGGGCTACAATATGAGATGACAGATGATTATGTAGATATTTCCAGTGAAGATGGTACCAAAATATTTAAGACAAGTAGAAACAATGGTCAGGAACTGTTGCAGCTTGATTGCACTGATATGCAGCAGAATTTAGTATGTGTCAGTGAAACATATAATTTGTTCTGAGATCATAAAGGAATGCTTCAAATTACGTAGCAAAGCTACTTTCCTAAGGAGGAGCTAGTTTCTTTCTTGGTGTAGTGTTATGTGACTTCTAATATAGTTTCTGTGACTGGCACCACTCTAACGCCAACCTTAACATTCTGTATTTAGGGCAAAATAAAGCTAAAAATAGAAGACTTGAATTTTTTGAAAACCTTAAACATAGTCAAATTTTACAGTCCTGGAGGAAATTTTATTTAATATCTGCTAGTTAAGTATAAACTAGTACTACACAATAGTCTTCCTGTGCTGTTTCTATAGAAACATCTGTACCACAACTTCTCATATGAGTTTGATGCAACCTTTTTCATGTTATACAAACCTTCTTTAAAGCACTAGAAATGATGGAAGACTAGAACATAATTCAGCTTTCATTCTCAGTGTAAATATTTGCTGATCTATTGAGATAAATTGCTTTTCTTTCAAAAGCAGTGTACCTTTTGTCATACGAGACTCCAAGACACATCTTAATACAGTTACTTTTAAAAGCACAACGTTAAACAGAAGTCAGCTTAGAAAGGACTCTTTAGTATATCTAATTGACTAGTTCAAGTCTTTCTTCTTAATTGCAGGCATTTTTCACAAATATGGATGCTTTATACTTCTGATTATAGTAAAATACATCACAATTCAAGTTAAAAGATGACTGAGGTCATTGGAAACTTTTCAAACTCCTAGTGAGCTTTTAAATTCAACAATTTGTCAAGAAAACCATTCCAATGTAATAACATAGGCTCAATTAAGTTTTTGGTTTTTTTTTGAAACTGCAGCAAAATCTTGAATAATATACAAGAGAAAAAGCCTTTATTTAAGGGTGTAGAGTGGTGCTGTATAAAATATATGAACTGGCGGGGATATGCTATGGTGCTCTGCTCAGGCTTACAAGCCTAGAATAATGTTCAGAGATAGTTTGTATCTTATATCTATAAATGTTTCACATACATATTACACATATATCAGTTGCAACTGTTATATGCAACTTACTCAAAATCAAAATGTAGATTTTTGACATGAGTAATAGGGTCCTAATTTTGCTTTTATAAAGGGAGAAGGCAAAACTGAAAGTAGTTCCATGGATGTGTTGTCTTTTTAGTAGCCTATGACAGTGTTCAATACTGCAAAATTATTTGGATTTTCTAAAATTAACTGATGAAGAAATCTGCTGAGTATATTGCCAAGTTCCTGAAGTATCAGGAGATGATTAAGCTGAAATGCTGCCATTTCAGGCACTGATAGGGCTCAGAAATACTGTGTGCTGAATGTTCCTTGCATATGTGAAACGGTCCTCACAATGTTGTTTATAAGATGAATGGTATCCTTGAATAGCCCCACTTCTTAAGAGCAGAAAGAGGACTAAGAACCATATCATATCAAACCATTGCAGGAAAGAAATTAGTGATTTTTAACTTCCTCCTGTTATTCTAAGCAATCCCTACAGTCTTACTGACTGCTAAAATGGCTTGGCTGTAAAAATGAATAACCACAGGGTAAAAGAGCATTTAAATTTACTCATGTTCAGGCTCCTGTCTAGAAGATTCACCATCCTTCACCAGAGCTATCACATGTGGCTACACCCGCTGGTCTCCTGTGTTTTCACTCGCTTAGCTGCACTTTGGAAATTTTGTGTGCTTTTGTCTCTAGAGAAGAATTTCTAAACACGATGCCCAGGCTAACTTGAAGAGCTTGTAACTCAAATCACTTGCAGAGAAAGGTTTAGGGAAATAAATGCTCATCATTTCCTTCCTGAAGATGGTAAATCATTTACCTGGTCCAGATTTTTTAATTTATTCACAGTGCATCATTAGACTAGTTCTTTACATCTGTTGTTCCTCTTGGGTTGTTCCACTCATTGATCATTCAGCTAAAGCACTTTAAAAGCTAGTGAGACTTCTGCAGAATTTTCAGAGAATAAAATTATTTATGCAGTTGCAAATGAAAATGAAATGGTACCTTTGAAAATGCACAATTCTGTCAAGGAAAATGAATTAAACTTAATATTTTTCCCCGAAATTAAAGATGATTTTCTTTTCATCATCAAAGATGACATATATATATATATAAGAAAATGTCACTTGAGAAATAGAAGAATTTCTAGTAGAATTGCCTTTCTCAGATTCTCTTTCAAAAGTATGATCTTCAAACTAGTAGTCAGAGCTTTCTAAGACACCAGCAAGAAGCACATAACTGAAAACTTGAAGTCCTTCAGTCCAAACTGAAGTCCTTGATTGCTGAAGTATAGTTTGCTCATCTGTAAGGTGTAAAGAAAGCAAGAAGTAGAGAATGGTTTTATATAAATGGAGAAAAGTGAAGGGCATATTTATCACTTCATTTAGCCAAGTGAAAATCAAACAGCAATGTTAAAAAGTATAATTGTCAACTGAAATTGAAAATGGAAGTGAAAGCTGTTTTATTTTGATAGGTTGTTCTCTTTTGCATTAAATCAAGAAATGTATTTCTTTTTTTTTTTCTGTTTCTGTCAGAAATCCAACAGAGGTGTTTTTTTTTTTTCTGTTCTTTCCCTCCCCGCCCCGCTGCCTCTGTTTCATATGGTCCTTTCTGCAAATGATTGCAGGGGATATCCAAAAGCAGGCTAGCAGTCATCACTATAGAATACCTCTATAGTGATCACTATAGAATACCAGAGCTCCAGGCATCTCTGCCTCTTGGAGATGAGAAAGAGAATCACATTAATCTTGGTTTTAATTCTAAACACTGAAACTGAAAGTCTAAATTCCATTCCTTCATCTTCAGAAGCAAAGAAGAAACCTCAATTTCTTTTTGAAAAGAAAGTGTTAGTGACAACATGTAAAGACTGGGTTTTTATAGCTCTTGGGACTAAGTTTTTTAGCAGAAGGAGGAATGAAAAAAAGGACATTGTATAAATGTGAAGCAGTAAAACACAGATCTAGTTGCACCACATTTCATGAGTGGTCAGTCAAGTGACTTTGTTAAACTGGGAATGGTTTTAAAATGATGCTTAAGTTGTTGTTTTTCATGAAGTAGATGATAATTCTCTTCTGATAAGCTAAGAGAATATTTGACATTCCTTTTTTTTTTCTCTATTGTACCTGACAGACTCAGCAAACAACTCTTTCAAAAATTGTTTTCTGTCTAGACATAGGTATTAAATTCAGAGCTCATGGTGTTAAATAAATGAGGTTAAATTCTCAAAATTTACTCTATTTTTTATCTGTTCCTTTCAAAGGATCCTGGTTTCAGATTATGTTACATATGTGCCCGTTACCTCTCATTCTATCATTGAGCAAAAACTGAAACACAGAAGTCTATCTGAACATGACGAATAAACTTATTTGCTATGAGGGTAAGTGAGGTGAACAAGTGGCTCAGAGATGTGGTGGAGTCTCCTTCCTTGGAAATATTCAAAAGATGTTTGGAAAGTCATGGGAAATGTGCTCTAGGTGTCCTTGCTCGAGCAGAAGGGTTGGACTAGGTGTTCTCCAGAGGTTCTATCCAACATCAACCGTTCTGTTATTCTGTGATGACATTTATGAGTTTGTCAGGCCCTATGAATGGATTTAATAGACACAAGCATATACCTATTGCTAAATTACATTGCTGCAAAGTAGCTATAAAATGTTAATGTTTCTGAGGGGATGGGGGAAGGAGGAGAGGAATGGGTGGAGGAGAACCCTAAATCCCAAGAGCAGTATTTAATTGTGGAGCTCAAATTGCACGTGAACTCCAGAAATGGAGAAAAAATTTAAAATGTCAGTAAATAATGTATGAATTTGGTCCCTCTTCATGTTTTTCTGCTCAATAGTTGTGCTACTTTGAACCCTCTGGGCTTTGCCGAATGAGGCCAAATAAGAAAACAACCCACAGTTTATAGAGCAATTCCCTAGTATTTACATGTTCTAGAAAAGTGTAGACCTTTTCAGTTGAATGAAGTAAGGAGAGGGGAGGGAAAAAAAAAACCTCTCATCAAGTGCATAATGATTTGAGGGGAACCTGAGTTTGTCTTGAAGCTTGACCTGTGTTCCTTTAATGAAAGGACTGCAGCTTTAGCACTCATGTTAATACTGCCTTCACAGTATGTAGCTTTGAGTGCCTGTGAGTCTAACACAGTTAAAATGGGGGTTTGACATCAAATATTGATTTGTGAGAAAACAAAATTTGAAAGACTGTAGAATAAATTAAAACAGGCTTGGGCTTAATAATGTTCCAAGGATTCACAGTGAAACAAAGTTTGAGGTAATTACCATGTGTTTCATGAGACTTCAGCACCAGAGCCTTCTAACAAAATAAAAGGGCAACCAAAATCAATATGGTCAAGCAGGAAGATAATGAATAAACTTAAAATAAAAAACAGCAAAAACAGCCCCAGGTTTTTAAATAATATATAGGAATATATCATCAAAGTTTATTAAAAGGATTGATACCTTACAAGGAATACTATTTCAAAGTAGTATTTCAAGTACTTTGCAAAAGTAGGTCTTTTGTTGCTTACCCACGTCTTACATGTGCAGCTCATGAGACAAAGATTTCACAGAGCAAGGCCATAAACACTCAGTTTTGTTAGCACCATTTATACCATTTATTGTCTAAACTTCCCAGGCAGGAATTTTCCTTCTGAACCTCCTACCTCCCTATCTCCTTCTCCAAAGTGAAACTCATCTCATGCTCCCAGCTTCCTTCTCTGGTCCTCAATCTCCCTCCTTGACCCTAACTCCCAGCCTGATACCTATTATCTGTAATCCTGAGCTCTCCTTTGGGCTGGAGCTTCCCTCCAATCTTCCCCTCTTTTAGGAAAAGATAATATAATCTCTGCAGAATGTGTGGGAAAGGGAATCAGGGAGGGACCTGCACCTATCTGTGCAGGTATGCATAGTTGTATCTTATTGCCTCTGTCCAGGATACAATGTGGCCTGGCAAAAGCTGGAAATTAGATAATTTTAACAATATGATGCTCAGCTTCAGAGCTGGGATTCACTGTGTAATGCTCATACAACTGTTCATGTAGCATCCAGGAGAGAATTAGTTGGCACTGTTTGTAAGGTGGGTAGAGTGAACTTTGTGTATGCTAAACATTCTAAACAATTCAACTCTTGACAGGCAGAAAAAACATTGTAAAGATTTATTATCAACGCTTGCAGAACCCACGTCTGCAGAGCAGTAGATTTCCAAAGCATTTGTTATTAAGAGATAACTTACCTGTTTTCCATTCAGAAATGCCTTCATGCATTTTCATATACTAGATGATTTTTTTTAATTAATATATTTTGAAATACTTGAAAGTACTTGAAATTGTGGCAGTGACTGTGCATCGTATGTTTATTTGATGATTACCAATTGGTTTGTTTTTTAAGGAGTATTCAAGTAAGAAGTCGATTTAAAATTTACTCCCTACAAGAGAAATCTGTTCCTACGAAATGTACTCATGTCCAAAAAGGAGATGGCAAGTGGGAATAAGCAGCACTGAAAGCCTGCCCAATGTTTAGGCGGTGCTGCTTGGTGGACAGAAAATTTATTTGAGAAGTACTAGGTGAGTGCCAGGAAAAGGGCAAGCAAAAACATTAGGAGGAAGAAATGAACAAGCCTAGCAGTAGTGAGAGATTCACTAAATTAGATCAGATTTTTGGTAGAAGAGGTGAAGGATGTCAGCTGAGCCCTGCTGCATTGGCTGTTAATGTTTGTCAAAAGCTGGTCAGCTGGTTGGTCTGCAGCCTTTCCTAATCACATACGTAGCAGAGCTTTTGTCCTCCAACAGTGTCTGGAATTAGTATCTTGATAGAGTTGGTCAGCCCCTTTTGCTCAATCTTAGATTTCCATTAAGTAAGACATGAAACCTTGAGTTGTGGTGTTCATCTATATGTCAGTGCAGTGCTATCATCTCTAGTACGTGGCCATCTTTCATGATTTGAATTGAATCGCTTCCATTTTTACTAAAAAGGATGGGAAAATCATGCAACTTCCTTTCTGAACTGGAGAGGTTTCCAGGCTCACTTATGAGGGGAAGGAGAGCATACCGTGTTGCCAGTTCTTGAGGCAGTGTTGGGAACAAGAGGTAAGCAATACACACATGTTGCCTAACGTAGGCGTGGCAACCTGGTTCAGGAACGGCACGGCGACCAACCCCAGGCCGCTCGGTCCATCAGCTCATGGACACCAATATGGTGGACGGCAAATGGCATTTATTGAGGAGTGACACAGCCTTATATAGCTTGGGTTTTACAATGCCACTTCTGCCTGCTTACATCACAAACCGAACGCTATTGGCTATCAGGAGAGGGGCCCTGCCTTTCCATACAGCGCGACACCTTCTGGCCGCCAAACCTAACTACCACACACATGAATTCAGCACATGAGTTCAGCAGTATCTGTGTTCTGCTGCATCAGCACAAAGCTGATAAAACTCACTCAAACTGCCCTTTGGATTAAAGAAGTTAGTTTCTGGGTTTTATTCCAAACACTGAAGTTGATGGAGAGACTGTGGCCCAAATTTTGATCTTGCAGACCCTGTTATGGCTCAAGTCCAGGCCACTCAGGATTCTAAACAGCTATTTGTGCTATGTATATCTGCATTTTTGACTTGTGAAATGGCCCTATTCCCTTGTGTAATCTGCCGTGTCAGATGTAATCAAATACCCAGGTTTCATAAGAGAAATCCCAAGGGATGTAGTCCAAATCTGTTTGGTAAAAATGATTTATGTCTTGCACTCTGGAATGTATCAAGTTTTATTCTCTGTCTGATTGCTAAAAGAGATCTGTTCAATACTTTAATACAGCACTGTACAAAAGAATAATTAATAAATTGACAACAAAACCGCAAAAGTGTGGTTTTCAAAACCCTTTGTTTAATTAGCTGTCTTTAAGAGCACAATAGTTAAAAACTATTGCCAAATATAGACAGTTTTGATGTATTACAGTTCAAAGCAGTCTTTCAAAGTATCTCATAGTGATAGCAATTTTCTTCAGTATTCATGTCTGAGCACTTGCAGTAACCGCATCTCACAAATGAATGTGAAATTCTTATCTGCTGTTTTCTTTTTAAATTCATAGTCATCTAAGACCAGATATTCTTTGAGCAAAGTCATAAGCAGATTGTCCCTCTGCGGTGCACTCTCCGAATGCTTCTGGTGAAAGATGAACACTGCAGAAGATAGACTATGTGCTTTTGTTTATTTTAAATCTTTGTCTTCTCAGCTACCAATTTGACAGAGCATTTTTTGTCTGAAGTAGTGATTTTCCTTTTGCAAATGGGAGGTATTTTTGTCTTGAGATGGAACTAATACATTTCTTGCTTTAGGAGAAAAAAAAGTCCAGAAAAGGTATATCAATCTTTCTGAAGCATTATTTTGAGTACTCTTAATATCTTTGCAGAACAGAGACAATGGAAACTTTATTCTGATTTGTTTTATTTCAGCTTTGCTTCTCTTTTGCAACAGAGCTGCATGTATAAACTAGGTTGTAATTTCACTTATAAAATGACATTTAATACTCAGTATAAGAAGGTCATATTTAAAACATCAACATATTTTGTGTTCTACTTTGTTAGATTGTGGTAGCTGGCATGACTTTAAAAGTCACAAAATTGTGACTTTACACGTTACAATTGCCTTTGCTATATTAAATACTATTTATATATTATATATATATTTATGTAATATACTATTAAATAATATTAAATGTCAATGAAAATATTAACATTCAAGCTGGAATTCGATAAAATCATACCTGAGTGTATTTCATAATGGCAACACGCACAACTGTCTTCATATAGCATTTAGTCCCATTTCTAAAACACCAGGAGTGTGCTTACTGTCAAATCTAGTTTCCTGGTTTCCTTGTTCTTATGAAGGACTGACTGTTCTATAGTGGCAAACTTTAATAATTTCTAGTACCCACTCCTAAAAATATTTTGGAAGATAATTGTAATATGATGGGCTTTTAAAATGTTACATGGAAGAATTTTCACTTAATTCATGATGACTTAAGAATGTAGGATATGCCTTTCTGCTCTACCCATAGTCCATCCAGTTCAGTAGTTTGTGCTTTGTAGTGTCAATATGAGATGATATATAGGGGCCTCGTGCAAGTCTGACAGTTGTCCAGTTTATTCCTCAGTACTTTCTCAGCGTCAAGAATCATTGCATAAGTAGTGTTGGAAAAGAGAAACTCATCTTACCTTTTTAGTGTCTATTTATTGATTTTTCTTTTTCTTTATCCATGATTTTATCTAGTTTGCTTTTGAATTTGCTGATACAGTCTGCCTTCACAACCACCTGAGGCAGGAAGATCCAGAAGTTCACTCTCCGCTGTGGAGAGTAGTATTTTCTATTTGTTTTAAGTTGTTTTCCTGGCATTTTCATTGAGTGTACCCTAACTAGAGCCTTATAGCATTTGTTAGCATTTGTGTTATTTTGCATTCAGTTGCCTTCATGATTCCTTTCCACTTGTTGCTCTCCAAACTCAAGAATCCAGCCTTGTAAGACAGTAGGTCCAAATCTGTCGACATTTTAGTTTCCTTCTCAGTGCCTTCTCTGAATCCACTTCATCCTTCCTGGAATACGAAGGCCAGAATTGTGCAGCGCACCGAAAATGTGGATGTGCAAAGGTATGATGCTACAACCATCTAGCAGTAGAGTTATAGACTTCACAAGGTTTTTTTTTTGTTTTTTTTTTTTTTCAAGTCTGATTTCAGTTTTGTTCTTAGGTTGGTACAGCTACTGCCCCATTATCTATATTTAACAAAGATAAAACTAAAGACAGTAAGCAAGGTCCATTCTGCATGCTTGCAACTTATCAGTAAAGAAGCTTAACTTGGGTTCTTTGGTTTCAAATGAACAGCAGCAAAAAAAAGAACTTGCAAGGTCAGAACCTTCTAATCTCCACTGAGCCAGCAATGGGCCTGCTGTCTGGCATAAGTGCTGATCATTAATGGATAATCACTGGGTAATTATGAAATTAGTTGTCCAGATCTCATTTGCATTCTGTTAAGCAAACTCTGACTCAGCACATGAGCTGCCTTCTGCTCTCTCTTGAAACTGAAACCATTCTTTTTACTCCTCTAACTGTAAATAACAGCAGAGCCATTTGGATACCAGATAGCACATGTGAAGTACTTAAAGTTATATCGTTGCTTCAGATAAATCATTTAAAATTATATTCTCCCATTTTAGGTGAAAGCTAAACATGAACTATGTCATCCAAACTGAGAAAATCCTATCTATTCCCTTGTGTATTTGTGCATACTTTCGTGAAAACCTTAAAGCAATTAGGATGGAGAAAGGCAGCCAGAGCACAGTAGACTAGTGTGGTATTGGTGATTCAGATCTTGACTGTGCAAAGTGCACATTCACAATGCAGAGCAAATTACCTGTTTTACAATGTATTGCTTGAACTCCCTAGCATATAACTTTCTAGCATATAGCATAGTGTATATTGATTATAAGCAGGATTTGCCTGTTGATAATCTTAGTACTCCAAAATCACTTGTGTGGTTTAGAGGTCCACATTATGAGTTTGTGTTGACAAAATATTACAAGGAGCATGTGGTTTATCCATATCCCACATAGAGAGAATTTTCTTGCAATTTGCAAGGTGATATAAATTTGTACAAACTGAGGGAAACAAAGACTCGAATAGTTATTCATTTGGGAGATTGTAATATCACTGCACATTGCTAATATTATGTTAATATATTTATGCATACATTGGTGCTGCAAGTCACCACACCCTTTTCTATCCTGTGAAACTGCATGATGTAGTATTGACCACAAGGTTTGTTCAAATGCTAGGCCACAGTTGAATAAAAGGACCTAAATGAATACAATCAACTACAGCAGTCAGATTAAGAACATTAAGCTGACCTTCCCTGTTTAAAATATTTATGTGTGTACAAATGTAGATATGTGTGTAATTAAGCTTTTTAAAGAAAGTCTGATAGCATTTTAACTAGTTATGCCTTGCAGAGAGTTCTTACTATGAGGGAAAGAAATGTTCTTCAGAAAACTCTCCTTTTTCCAGATTTTTTTCAGGCTTGCTTATTCACTGAATTTTATCTGTTGACTTGCAGCCTAGCACATCTCATTGTGTTTTGAAGTCACAGTGTCCTGGAATACCTGGAAAGTAAGCAACTAGAATTAAGGCACTAAATCCTTCTAAGTAAATATGTGATAGATGAAAGCTTGCCTAAAAGTAATGCTTTGCTTTGAACATGATGCCTCCTTCCCTATGTGAAGTAGGAGTTGTTCTTTTGACAATTTTACCTTGAGATAAACAAGGAAACAGAGTTTACACATTAAGACATTTAAGCAGCAAACTGAGTTCAGAATCCCTGTGATTTACTTTCCATAGAGATGAAGTCTGAAATATTATACATATAGTGAGCAGTAGCTAACTGGTAGCATTGTCAACACCATGGGTATGTCTAACATGCAATGCCTGATTCAGTCAAGAGTATTATATACAGTAATATTTTGAATACACAAATATGTCCCATGACTACTGAAAGTCAGCCCTGTTCCTCCCAGTTCCCTTGGTAGTTGAAAACCCACTGAAATTATGTAGGCAGATCCATATATCTCTCTGAAGCAATGGACCAGTGGGAGGAAAACAAGAACAGGTTGTAAGGAGCTGTGTACCACACAAAATCAGGAGCATTCCCAAAGCTCCTTCTCAGGGTTCTGTACCCAGTTCTTGCTCGGTCCTCGATATTTTCTTTCTGATTACTGTGCATAGAGTAAGTTTAAGAAAGAATTTCTATGCCCTAAGAAATGATAGCTTTTATTATATTTCTTTTTTGCTCTGTTTATATGAATACATATTGTAATTTAGAGCAATCATGAATCTGCCTTATAACTGAGAATTCGGAGATACCATTTGAAAATGCACCTTCTCTTTGAACTATATGTTTATTTGCAGAAACAGCAGCTTAATGTCTAATGAAAAGTTTTCCATGTTGCTACTATTCAGAGTTGTCTGTCCAGATCTCGATACATAGAATATGATGCATAGCACTCTTGGGAGAAAGCTGTTTTTGTGTTAAAAAACAATCAATGTCAGATGGTCTCAATACTTAGTATTTTCACTAACTATTGACCTTTTTTTTCCAATAAAAGTCAGTCCAATCAGGAATTAACCTTTAAAAGAACGTTTTCAGTCCCACTTCATGACTATTCGTGCTATGATCAGTCCTCACACTTCTGAAATTGAAACAAAGAAGGTAGAATATCACATTTATTTTGAGGAGATTTCTGAGTGGTGTAGGAGGTCCCTCCTTGCAGGTGATGTGTCTCAAGACATCTCTGCACCCTCATGGGGCTGCCCCACTGCTGAGGGAGGAGTTGGCTCCACAGACTTCTGGAACTCATAAACGTACAATTTCTGTGTAGGTTTCCTTCGTTAGCTATGCATGAGCTGCCCTCTGCATTGCGATGTGTCTGAATTACCCAATAACTCATATTCATGTTATATTCAGCAGCAGTGGCTGCTCAGTCTTCTGTAGGCTACAGCAAGATGCTTTCCAGTAATAGCTTGAGATTTCTGCTGGAGAAGCACTGATTTCTATAAAACGTACAGGTGAGGGGATGGGAGATCCTTGGGAGCTGGTGCTGCTATTAATCCAAAATTCTATCTCATAAAACACTAAATAGGTTGACTAGTATGTTCAGTGCCAAGATGCCCTAAATCAGACTCGTTCCTCCCAGACCTCAAGTCAGACACCATAGGAGAACATGAGCTGGACACAGGGCTAGATTTTCTGATTGAGGAATGGATTTGGAATGAATTTTGAACACCTGAAACAATTCCTATTAAAAATAAAGTAACTTTGGTCCTTTCTTTATAATAATTCTAATATTCTAAATTTGATGAATGCTACCTTTTTTGAAAGGGCTTCAATAAAGAAGACTGATTATTCTTATAATCCTCAGTGCCCGGAAAATGACAATGTCAAATTGGCATGTCAAGCTGATTCCAAACTGTAAGAAGTACAGTGTGTCTTTGTTCTTTTTTGAAAGAATAAAAAGACCAAAAAAAAAGTCATTTATTAGTCTCATTCTGTAACATGACCATTAAAGGAACACACATCTGCTGAAAGCATCCCTTGGGCTCTTGATAAACTTCAGCCCCAGCCTCCTTTCATGCTCTTGCTATCATTGCTTTGACAGAATTTCCAGCTCTCAAAATACTGCTATAACACTCTCATGGCAATAGGCTTATCTGGATAATAAAAAAATTTCAATCATGGCAATATATTTGCAGAGGCACTATAGTGGACAGAGACTGTGAAATCCATGCGGTGTCAGCTTCTGTACATACCTACTGACCCAGACATCCCCTGAAGTTATTTCACTGTACTGTTAGTATATTCTCTGATGAGCAAGAAGCATTGCTATTACCAGAAATATTTCAACTAATGCTTGATCTAAAATGCTTTGTCAGGTAGAAAATAAGTATATTTTTGTTTTATTATTTTGTTAAAGTTGTAGTTTTGTTGTTGCTGTTTAAAATGCATTAGTTACCTCATAGTTAAAAATAATCATTTACTATCAAACGACTTACATGACAATGTATGTAGTTTGCTGACAGCTTGACATCAACTGCATAGTTCTCTTTCAATGCTATTGTCCTGCTGCTCTGGAGTTAAAATCAAAGACCTAAATCCATAGAAAAGCAAGGATCTTGGAGAGTGAGGCATGAGGGATAGGTGGGTAGTTTTGGGAAGTCTTTGATCAGTCCCTTCTTTATGGAGGATGACAAGAGAAATGTAGAGTATATATAATTGCTGTCAACACGAGATCAGCTAGCTCTGAAATAGCACATTTGAGAGAGAGCTTCAAAATAAACAAACCCTGTCACTTCTTTTGTAAGTATTTATCCTCGTTTGAGGGTTGAATGCAGTCAATCTATCATTTCAAACTATATTCTCCATGTTGGTTAATCTTATGTGATGTTTCATGATGATAAATTCACAGTCCTTTTGTTCTTATATCTATTCTGTGCTTCAGAACTAGTGTTGAAAATATACCTCAGATCCCTTCTGGCAGCAATGATGGATTTAATAAATGGATTTAAACTTCCTGCCCCAGGTCTAAAGTTTTATGAAGTAACATAATTGCTTAGCAAAGAAAGACAACCACAAACTTCTTTGAAGCCTTAGTGCTAGAATATATTACAACTCTATCCCAAAAAAACAATGCAGGTTTAGATGATACTTGTTTCTCTAAAGCCATTTTTCTATGCAGTTCTTTGTTTTCTGCTTGTTTGTTTGCTTAATGCAGAGGTAAATTGATACCTAGGTTTCCTGCTTCTTTTCAAATTATTTTCTTTTTAATAAAAGAACAATAACAAAAACTTTGAGCTGTCATGTTTCTCATCTGCTTATGAAATGAAGACAGATGAATGTAGAAAACTGAGCTAGGTAGAAAAGTGGACCTGTTCTTTGCATTTTGTCAGAACGTTCATGTCTCTATTTGGAGGGGTGGGGAGGGAGAAGGGAGAAGTATTTTTAAATTTCGGTTGATTACATGCTCTAGCTAGAAAAATGACTCAGAAGCTTCATCCTTGCTTCCTGATACTAAAAGTACAGCTGCCCTACGATAACTCCCTGCCGTTCAAGTAGTTATTACATAGGTTTCAGCCTTCAGATAAAATGGATTTATCCAGAGCTGAATCAAATTATTTTCTCTGGACAAACAGGAATTCCAGAACTCATGTATTGCTCTTTGAAAAAGCCCATATGAAAGCTAATCTTTCTGATTACAATGGTACAGAAGACACTTGCTATCGTGTCATGAGTTGCCATATCCTCAATCTTGTATGCAGGATTTTATGAGTCTGAGCTTGTATAACTATGGAGAGCCTTGTGGTCCTGTGTACAAGCTGTATTATCTCATTCTGTCTTATAGAATAAGTGGGTATATGAGCATCCCACAACAAAAGAAAACACTGTATGATCCTTAGTCAAAATTCCCAAACTACCTGTTCTGTCAGTCACTGTATCTTTATTAGCCCTTGTTTCAAGGAGGCTTGTAGATGGCAAAGGCATCTTCCATTATGGATTCTGTAGCAGATATGAAGGAAAGATTTTATAGGCAAAAGCTAACTTCTGTTTATGTTTTGCTGCTCTTAGTTTGTCTGTCCAAACCTTCATGTTACAGAGCCCATAGAGCTCACATGGGAAAGTCAGGTAAAAAACAGAGAAGCAAAAATTGAATGATTTGCTTAAGAAGCTGTTTTAGGCAGGATCCCTAAGTAGAATTCATGTCCCACAAGCAGTGGCCCTATCCAATAGCACAAGAAAATCAGAGCCCTGCTCTTGCTGCTTCATGTGTATATGGAGACTCATTAGGCTTGCAGTCTGCAGGCTGATCTAACAGTTATTTGAAATTTTGATACATTCAGCTTGTAAACATTTTGCTACTTCATGTTTGTGCTTATTCATCCTGAATCTTCAGACTTGTATTGGATTGTTCTCTCCTGTGTATTTTCAAGATCAATGAGAGCATTATTTCATTTGCATCTTAAATAAAGTGAAAGCACAGCTCTCCAGAGTACAAAAAAAGGGCATTTTTACATTTTAGGAAGAAAAAGCAATGAAGCAAAGCCAAATGCACTCATTTGGTATTGCTTTCTATGAAATTTTCAATGCAAACAGAATATACTAAGACATTGAGTATTGTGAGGAAAACCTGCTTTCCCATGTTAATTATTTTTTTCTCTTTCATTTCAACTATTACAGTGTGAACTTTATGAAAAGAATGGATGCTCTTTAAAATTCATATTTACCTAAAATGAACTTATCTGTGACCCTTAGACAAGGTGAGGTCACTTATTTTGTCACTTTCTGACAATATCTGATGTAGCTGATGATTCTTTTATGAGAAATTTAAAAATGAAATTTAATCCAGTGCCAAGCAAAAATGAAATAAAAGTAGATACATGCACAAATTGAATAATGTTATCATCACAATACTGTTACATATAGAGTTTCAACTGTATTGTGGTTTGTATTAAATATTTCATGGTCTTTGTATGGTTAATATCCATGTATTACTTCTGTGAGTTAAATCAGAAATCTAAATAATGGAAAGAAGCTTGAATCCATGTTAGAAAACATGTGTTCCAGGCATTTGTAGAAATAGATAATTTGTTACAGTTCTCTAGGGTAATCAATATCACCACTTGCCTTTTTCTTGAATGTCTTGGAAATTTCTGAAACAAGGTACAACTAATTAATCTCTACATAGAAATGAAGAAACAAAGAGACTGGAAACTCGATCTTGTAGAAATGAATTTCTTTTTTATGTTCTAGGGGACATCTATGAGAATTTCTTTAAAATTACTCAGCCTTTTTTTTGCAGATATTGTGCTCATTCTTCGCAATTTTTTTGATTAGTAGTTATTCCTTATTTTGGGCATAGACCTCATTTTCTTCCGTGGCTCTACAGCCTTACCAGAAAGGGCTATTCTTATTACTCTTTCTATCCAACAGCTGCAAATATCCTACAAGTGAATAAAGCACCATAATCTTCCTTTAACTTCTAAAAATAAGCTGAAATGCTTTATATCATGAAATTTTCCGTCCTTTTTAAGAGAACAACTTGAACACCTGAAAAATTCAATATTTGTTTTGTTTTTCCTTTCACATTGCCTCCATGTACATGAATGTTCTATAAATAGAAGCTTAATAAAGATACCAGACTACAGCTTTTAAAGCAGCTACTTACAGTCATAATGAGAACAGGAAATGAGCATGACCCAGAAGAATTATGCACTAAATATTTTTTCTTCCTGATTTCCCTGGAAGCTTTTAACATGTTCCAAGCAAAAAAAAAACGCACTACATTCTTTTCATTAGAAGATATTTTTGAGTGGAGTATCTGTGAAATGGCTTAATAAGGGCACAAAACGCATTTTTTTTCAAGCAAGTGATTACTCAGGTAAGTGATAAGAGAGAATTATAAATTTGTATATGAAGTATAAAATGAGCAAATTGCGGACAGTGCTGAAAATGAAGAATAGTTGAGTAGTTGAAATTAAGAATTATGATTCTGTCAATTTTACATAATGCACTGCTTTACAAGGTAAATTCCAGCAAAAACCTTTCATTTTCTCTTTTAAATTCTGCAATCATTGCATTAATTTATGAATGGGGCTTAGAAAGTGTGTTTAGGGATACTTTACGCAAACTTGTGATGATAATTCAGTCTAATGCACAGAAAATTTGCAAATCAACACTTTGTGCATCTTTTTGAAATGTATGCTATCTTATAGTAGTCTGGTTATTGTTGCAATTGAGTACTTAATGCTATTTACTTTGTTTACATCATCTAACTTGTTTGTAAACACAAAACTTGTGCAAGGCTATCGGACGAGCTGTAGATCATCTGGCTAAATTGAACCAAATAGAAAAAAATAACAAATAACTCTATCTTTCATTGGGGAAGAAGAAATAAAATATTTTTTCAGACACACATCATTCGACTAATTTCTGAAGTTAGTAATGACTGAATGTGAGAGATAGGGACCAGAAAGAAGGGAAAAAAACAAACAAACAAAAAAAAGAACCCACAAAAAACCCACAAAAAAAACCCAAAGGACAATGGCTTTGGCATTACCATGAATGTCTCTGATATGCTGCAACAGTTTGAAAACAGGCCAGATGAATGTGTGAATTTCCTAAGGCCATGCCCATGATGTGCGTAGGAAAAGTTTTTGTTATTAAACTTAACTTTCATGGAAAATGTGGCCTTAATCAATCCATGTTCTTCTTCTAAACCAGAGGCAGTGAAATTATTTATTCCTCTTAAAGAGGAATAGAGAAAAAGGAAAGAGGGTGGCCGAAAGAAATCATCCTGGTAACTAATGCTGCCTTAATTCTTTTCAAAATTGATTCATATTTCAAAGTAATTTTGCAGGCAATCAGAAAATCTAAGCCACTGGAATTCCTGGAAGAGAAAGGCAATTCACATTTCTGGAGATTGTCTTTTCTGTGAGTTACTATATGTGAAGGCAGTAATCTCACTGAATTGATACTGAGTCTTTTATAATCCTTCACTTTTATGCTTTAGAATGTATCGCAAGTTGCTCTGAGATGTGTGGTTTGTTTTGAAACCTTGAAATGAACAAAAATAATTTGAGAAATTTGTGTCTGAAAATCATAACTGACCAAGAGGAGAGTGCTCCATTTTTATGAGTGCATAGTATTAATGAAGGAAACACAGACATCTAAATGATCAGTAAAAGCGTATCATATGCTGAACAAATGAATATTAGAACATTCTTCTAGAAAAGCCAGTGTGAGCAGTGTTTCAGTTCTCTGTCTGTTTGGGAGAAGGATATTTTATAACATTAATTTGTAACTATGAGCACTCTGTTTTTCATGGCAGTTAAATACTACATTTTGAAAGAAAGAAAAAATAAATTCTGCAGGTGCTCTTTCCACAAGTATTTTAGAAACACTTAGGAATTCAGCTGGGGCAAAAAAAAAAAAAAAATGTGTTCCTGAAATTTTAACATGCTTTTAAGAGAAACTCTTCTGTTTATGTGTAAGATGGCAAAATATATGCTTAACTAACAAGGGACATGGCTATCTGCAATGCTTGTTGTTGAACAGAAAGTAAAAGGTGCAGACATCAAATCATCTGAAGGAATAAGCTTCTCATGAGAAGCTCTCAACTTGGTAGAAGAAAACTTTGTTTTTCTTCTGCTGTGTGAAAACCTGTATCACTATCACATTAATTCTTTCCACCATTCACTGATTTAGAAAGCTGCTAAATCAACAATTAACAAATATCCAGGGCAAAGTTCCTTAATAAAAGTATTCATGAATATTCATGAGTTTTTAGATTTTTCTAAGATACAACTGCATAGAGAACTTTTTTTTCCCTCAATTTCAACCAGTTAGCCTGTGCCCTTTTAAGTTCATCATTATTAAGAACAGCAAGTTATTTTTTATCAGTGATGAAGTGAAAGCTTGTCCTCCTAGATGTCATATAAAGATTAAATTGTAGGGAAGGGAACTATCTACTTGGTTTCTACTTCAATTATACTTTTAATTTATAACAGTGTGTATTGCTTAGGAAAGAAACATATAATGCAGTAATCAACTAAATTATATTTTTCCTTTGATCAGTTTTAAGTAACATTCTTTAATAATATTTTTGCTTTAATATTCATTTATGTGCCTAGTCTAGTATTTTAAGGTCACTTTATGCTTCTTCCCCCTTCTAGTTTTGTAAAATTGTGTGATTATACCTATGGTCTTGTATTTCATTTTGGTTGAGCTTATTTGAAACTGCAGTTATCAATAAGACAGCCTAGAGGATTCTGTGCCACGATGGCTGGGATTTTTTACATTACTTTAGCACTAAAATTTCTGGAGGGGGAAAAAAGTAAACAAAAGAGGATTCTATGAGCAATATTAGTTGAGGCAAAGTCCTAAGCGACGAATATTTCTTGAAGTTAGAAAGATGAGAGAGAGGAAGTTGACCCACTTCTACAAAAGAAATAGAGATTTTAGTCGATGTTTTTCACTTTAACTAAAGTGCTCAGGATGACTGAAGTAGTGGCAGGATCCATGGGAAACCTTGTTATTGGACACTGCCTGTAAGAAAGTGGCTGAAGACACTAAGGATGCTGAAGGACCTAATCAGCACTTCCAGGCTTGTAGGTATCTCAGAAGTCACTGTGTATCTTTGTGTGTCCTTCCCTTAAGTCTCTTTTCCCTAGAAATATATTCTGGGAATTACTGGAGTTTTCTGGAATGTTCGAAGAATGTGCAATTTTTCAAGTGAGAACTAAGAACAACCCTTATTTGCTTATTGGGGGAAGTTATAGTCTCTGTAGTAAGCAGAAGAAACAGGTTCATTACACGTTAAATACAACATGTTGACATGTATTATTTGCTGTATTTCTGAACTGGTGGACATTTTATCTGCAATAAAAGTTCCAGAAAACTGTTCACATTTTGCATGCAAGGTTAACATTTTCAAAGCCTTTCAACAGATATTTTTGGCAATCCCCCAAATTTAACAGAAATCATGAGTGGCCCAAAACTCTTGCAAACTTTCAGCTGAAATTGTTGAAACCAGAAACACCTTCATATTGGTATTCTAGTCTGGCCTCTTGGATAGCTTTGTGACAGGTATTTCATCCAGAAATTCTCTTGCTGAGGCAAATTCCTGCAGAAATTATCTCTTCCCAAAAGACATTCAGAACTGATGTTATGACTTAGTCATAGATAATTTCCAATATCATTCTGTTAAGACAGCACTGCAGCTAAAAGTTGGAACTTCCTCAACTTCAACTTTTTGACTGCGGATTCCAGGCACTCGCTGTACTTTGTCAAATAATCTGCAAGATCAGTTATTTGATTCATTGGCTGTAAGACAGCAGTTGTATTCTGTAATTCTCTTGCATCTTAACCTTTGTGCTTATACACAAGATGCTGTGAACTCCTTTAGCATCAGCTCCTCAGTGCTGATCTCTTTTCCCTGAGCCTGCATAATTCCTATAGCAATTTACTCATCCTTCTCTGCCTGCTCAGTAACTCAGAGCTCTAGCTAGTGCAGTTGGATGCTGTTCTCTGTAGCTGACTCATTGCCATGCAGTGTGAAGGTGGTATCCTTTCCTTAGCTACACTCTCACAGGGATGCTGGCAATCTCTATTGTAATAAGAAAACCTATTGCAATGTCAATGCCAAGCACAGAGAGGCTTTCTCAGAAATTTAATTAGTGTTTCTGGAAGAATAAAATAATGTCCCTGATGAGCAAGCCCTAATTTATGCTGATGAAAGTTAGGATGTGTAAAAAATGTTGAAGATACATAGTTTCAATTTCCTTTTATCCCTAGAGCTGTAGCACTGAACAGATGCTGGGAGGATAAATATACAGTATTTCTGCTCAGTGGTACTTAAATTAACAAAGATTAGAACAAAACAAAGGCAGCTTAAAAGCAACACTATATTTAAAAAGGAAGTAAAAAGGCATTTTATAAATAACACCTTAATACTATTAGGCAAACAGATGAGTATTACAAGCTAGTGCAACCTCCAAAATAGCCCTTTTCCAAATCTAAGCAATCTGCCATCCAGCTCTGGAGATGCCTCTGTTCACAGCAGAAAAATACAACATGTAGCTCCAGGCAGAAACTGACACCTGCAGATTTCAGTGTGGAGGTTGAAAAGGCAGGCATTGAAAGCTCCGTGCTGTTCCTTGGTTCTTTCTTCCTTTAATCAGGATCGCAAAACAAAGCATTTACCGTTGTTGCCAGAGTAATTCCAGTGAAGCAGGTGGAGCTTGGCTCATGTACAAAAGCTGGGAGTCTGCCACAGTGTATCAAGTAGTCAGCCAATCCGGCCGACCAAAGCTGCATCTGGATAGTCTCCTGGGGGAGCATCTGTGGTGTCACACAGAGAACACAACCTGTTGGCCAAGGAGCCGAGTCTGCAGTTTTATTTACCTGGTGATACACTTATGCAAGCTGAGACACTTGCATAAACAGTAACTAAAGCATTTATTCAAGTACATAGAAGTCATTACAACCCCTCTTTTAACAAAAAAATGGAATTTAAAGAGTATAAAGGAATTTTTTTCACACCTTAAACCCATGCCTTAACAAGTTCACCCACAGCTACTTCCTGAAATGGAAATGAACTTGCTCTTTGGGAGATCAGGTAGGGCTTTAAGATTATATTTCTATTCAGTTCTCTGAATTCTGACTGCAGGAGGAACTACTAGGCCCAGTGGGTGAGTACAAGTTTTGAACAAGAATATATGCTCTTGAATGCGGATGTGTTAATACCTGCCAATTATTGTCTATATAAACTTCTCTGCCTGCACAGTGGTGATACATAATATTAGTCTTTCCTTGAGAAGGCTCTTATAAATTAATGTCACTTACACTGAATGAAAATCCTCCCCTTTGACAGTTTCTTGGTGCTTTAATTAGATATCTGAACAGTCTGAAGGACTTGATTCTGTTGTTTCAGAGAATGGAGATAGCTGTGGTCTGCACAGAAGCTACATTTCTGCAAGGCTTTTCCCCATTCCCTGTGGGGATCCAGTGAGCTGTATCTCCCTGCCACATATTCTGAAATATGAAGCAGGGAACAATATACAATATTCCATATACATCCCCCAGTGCAGTGTTTCCTGTTGGCTAGAAATATATATATTTTTGTCATCTAGCTGATGGGGAATTGTAAATGGTAGCATGCCTGTATGACAGCAACAATGAATTCACACTCTCTCATATTTCCATCTACTCATTTCAAGTAAAGCAAAACCTCAGCAAGGTCACACAGAGGGGTTTGGCACCGTGCAGAGCCTTCAGGTCTTAAAAATTCAGCAGTGCTAAGAAGGCAGCTCTGAGACCTCTCTGGAAAATCTCATTGTAATTGTCTTATTTGGACTGAACAACTCTGAACAGTAAATTAATGCCTCTGCGTCTTCAGCCCTCCCCTCCTCCTCCAAATATGAAATAGTGTCGTCTTTCCCTAATTTTGTGCCCTCTGCTAAAGGATCTTACATGCTGCTCAGCTGCATTAAAACCTCTTCTGCTGTAGAGTTACATTCCAAGCAGAAAAAGGTTTCTGTTATGGTGTTCTGTTATGTATTATTGAATAAGTTATTAGAATTAGATTTGGGCTTTTTGTAGATAATTAAGCAGTATAAGATAGTTGATCTATATCTATATGTAGTTATTTAATTCTCATTGCTGCATTATACATTTTCTTGCTATATAAATACATATATGCATAGTGTGGGTAGATCATTATGGAAAGAATGATCACAAATCCAGGATAGATGTTGATCAGTCAATTTAATTGCACATATTAGTGGTAATGAATGAGGACATAACTTTGAAACATTCCTTTGCCTCTGTTTTAGACTCCTGAAAAGAACTATGTGTTGTGCTTGTTTGCTCTCATGCATGTGAATGGGAAAAGGAACATCACTGGGTACTAGATAGGATTACTTTATATTGTTTTTATGCTCTTTCCTTATGAGCTACAGTGTAAGTAGGGATGAGCTTGCATTTAAATTAGCTTTGTCAGACAAAGTTCTGGCTTGATTCAACGCATTGCGGTATGGAGAAACTTTAGTATGGATCTGCTGCTGACCAGGAGGGGACAATTCGCTTCATCTTTCTAAATTTTTTTTTCTCTCAGTTACTCTTCTGGATATTACGCATTCTGTGACTGACAATAATGCTTTACAGGACAATGGTGGCATGAGTTCCTTTTCAAACTTACATGCAGCTACAATGAAAGTAACTTTTCCTAATGCCCCTGTTGTAACCAAGGAATATTCTTGCATATTTGTAGGTACACTGTAAAGCTTCAGCTACTAGAAGTATGTAGTGCTGTAACCGAGAGAAGTCTGTGATCCAGTGACACTTGAAATGCAAAACCAATTTCCATTTTTATTGGAAATTGGAACAGTAGTGGTTCATCTCAATGATTATCTTGAACATAAAATATTAATGATGTCCACCTGATCAGCCTTTTCATTTCGAACAGGCATTTGCTTTAGCTCTGTTATTCACCCTGCACTTTAGGAGATTCTTGCCTTTGCCTGGGACGGGATGAAATGGAGTTCTCTGAGGGCTGTCCTATTCTCCTTCAGCATGTGTATGACTGGTCTTTGAAAATTGTCTCAAATTTGAGTTATCTGTCCAGATTGCATGTGTCAGTAGCTTTACCAGTGGCTTTGTATCAAAATCACAAGAAAATTGATGTGCATTAGAGTATGCTGTATCATTATAAACCATGAATCACTTGCCCTATCTGTACACACATATGCAGGAAGGCAGGGGGATGTGACGGAGGAGGATTGCTTGCCTTGCTTCATCAGAGCTGATCCCAGAGCTGCTCTGGGCTTCTTTCAAACAGTCCTTAGGAATCATGAGCTCTGACAAATCTTTCACTGGCCATAGCAAAAATGGGAAGAAATTGGTTGTGTAACAGTACACTTCACAGAGTGCAGAGAAACTAAATTGCTTCTATTAACTGAGCAAACACAATATTTCAGAAAATGTTCATGCAGCCAAAAGCATGTGGTTCACATCTACTAGGCACTGCGAAAATACTCCTTGAAGTAAAGGAATGAACAAGCCTGGCATTACTTCAGTCACATGCTAAAAAGCAATTTGGAACTTAACAAAAATATTTAATGTCTTTCTCTTGAAGGCAGCAAGGATATAACTTAATCTCAAATACTTCTGGGGTATTGGAGATGATTGTAAATTTCTTTCATTATTGACCAAATAGCTTCTGAGAAGGAAATATGAGTCTTTTGTTTTCTTGTAAGTCAATTTTAGAGCCACATGATGTCTTATAAGAACTGCAAGCACATGAAAAGGAAATAATTAAAAACAAATAATCAAATATTTTTCTGTCAAAATTGAAAATGTGTATACTTGGAGAGGAGACTTTTTTGAGTAGCAAAACTGCTGTTTATTTTGTAAGGAGCAGAATCGGGACATCAGGATTTTGTGGATGAATGCTCTAGCTGTGGCAACTTGTCAGTAAATACGCCTTGTAAAGCAGGCTGGGATGTTTCTCTCTTCATGCAAGGCATCAAGCAGTACCAACACAAAGGTAGCACCACTGTCTGGTTGAAACTACTCAGACATTCAGAATTAATAAATTGAACAACTAGGCCAGGGTAGGTAAGAGCAAGACAGCTAGAAGTTCCTCACACAGGCATGTGAAGAGCAGTGGAGAGGATGAGAGAAATGACTCCCCTGCTCTAATCAGCTTGGGAAATCTAGTGCAAAGGAGCCATCTAATTGCAGAAATAACCTTTGAACAAAACAAACAAGAGGAGCAGAGCTTAACATTCCTGCTGCTTACGTAAAGCCCATTTTCTCAGAGCCCATATTTGGGAAGCGTGGGCATCTGCCAGCATGATATCATCTAGAACAATTTCTTGGCTGCTGGTGTGTGGTAGGAAGGTCGAATGTGATATCGTGAGTGATAGGAAGCATCCTTCCTCTGGAGGTACGGTGGAGAAGAAAGAGAAGTTGTTGCTGGGATTTGGAGGAACAGATTGGCAGGAAACATAACTTTTTTTCCCCTTTCGGTTATAGCTTTGTCCTGTCTCTAACTGATTTCATCACTTTTTCTTCCCCCTGACTCCTTTCACTGCACTAGCCTTTGGGGAAATACAGTCTTAAAGACAGCATGTGGCTGGGATGCAACCATCTGGCATTTGAGTTTGAAGCAATGCTTTTCCATAATGTGAGCAAAGGAAAAACAAGAAAAGCTGTTGCAGAGGGTCCATCATGCAGTGGAGAGGCAACTGTACCATCTTTTCACTCTGCAACATGATTCATGTGGTTCTGTCTACAGTACTCCTTGAGTACCCATCAGCAGTGCCCCTCAGCAATAAGCATGTCTATTTGGGAGGAAGGTTTCCAAGGAAAATATGATTCTTATATCATGCAGCAGTGCCTATCATGCAATGATGTGAAATCTTCTACAGATAGTGATATTTCCAAGAATGCTGCTCCCTATGAGTAATTTTGGTCTCATTGCTCTTTTTAGTTGCTGTTTCTGCATTAAGCAAATAGACTGAAAGTAAATCTAAATTCTAAATAATATGGGTGAGACCAAGAGCATAATAGTTACAGTGGTGGCAGAAAAGCGTGGAGAAAGTCTGGACAAGTATATGAAATATCTTGAGGTTATTTCAATCCAGAGCAGAGTTTAATGCACTAAGAATGGATGTAATTTCTTTAAATGGTATGCCAGAACTCTCACAAAGGAGTTCTCCTCTCCTGCTGTCATCACACCTGAAAAAGTCTCTCTCTGCTGTAAGAAATTGATATATTGAACAGGAAAATCTGATCACACAACCTCAACTTTGGATCAAAACAAAAACAGATTTTGTGTTCTTGTACTTAGAGGAAAGCTCACTCTTATAGAAATTATCTGCACCCTAGCAGCATTTGCAAACAAAAACAGCCACATATTTTTAGTAAAACTCAGCCACAGCTGCAGCATATGTGAGCCCTCTAATGTATGGTAGAGTTATCATTGTGAATATTGTCATTTTTCTGATAGGGGAACTCTTGATCTACTAAAGGTACAAATCTAGTGACATAGAAATTAGTGCTACTGAGAAAACTGTTACAGTGGTTCAGGAAAACATTTTCCATTGCTGCCTTCATATGGAGCACTTGGAAGGAGAGATCTAGGAAAAATTTTTTGAGAATTATTCAGTTCCTGCTGGCATGCAGGAATATATTATGCATGGATGAAAGATACCATGATTAGACCGAAAAACAAGAAGATGTTTCTGTTATTCTGATTGAAAAAAATAGAATGTAAGGGAGGTGAATAATTCACCTTTTTTTTTTTCAAAATACTGGATTTTGCATCTGTAAAAGAATTATCTGAATGCTTTCAGATTGATTTTTAATGAATGGCAGTTGCTTATTACGGATATAACTAAGACTATTTCTAAACATTATACAAGGGATTCACTATAAGAACAAAGGATAAAGGGGAAGCATCTTAGGTAAGCTTTTTGTATTATTTTGAATAGTGTATTATAGTGTAACAGTATTAGCAAAATGAAGCCCAGAGAACTAAGTATCAATTATAAAATAGTGTAAGTCTAAATTCCATTAACCTTACTGACTTATGCTTTAGCAGAGATGCAGACCAATTGGAGAAAGTTCAGAGGACAGTAGTAGGAATCAACAGAGGTCTGGAAAACATGACCTCTGAGGAACATATGAAGGAATTAACCAAAACAGCAAAATTAATGAGGAATATAAATTCAGTGGATAAATATAATGCATAGAAAGGAGTTGCAAGTCTGAAGTGAAAAGAAAGTAATGACCATAAATTACGGCAACACTGATTTAGGAAAGCAATAATGAGAATAACTTCTATATGTAAGAATAGAAAGAAGGAGAGTCAGTAGGTTGTAGAGTCAGTCACTATAAGATATCGAAAAACAGTTGTGAATCCACCAGCAGTGGGTATGTACTGTGTTAAGGTATGAAAAGTATATAAAAACTTGAGCAAATGACTGATATGCTCATTAATAATGCCTTTTTTTCTTCTTTTTAGAAGAAGATCTCAGAAGATGTGTAAATTTGACCTCTTAATGATTTTCTTCCCTTCTGTCCCTCAAGAAACTCTGCTGTCTTAACATTAAGTTGCTTATCTGAAAGAAGGTAGTGTTTTTTTACTGCATTTTTTTTGTTTTATCATAAGACTTTGTTCACCTCAATTTCACAGGTACTGTGCCACTCTTGCATCTCTGTAAAGTCAAATTGGATAATATTCAGAGAGACTGTTCAGATGTAGTGCAAAAGTAGTAAGAGCTATGGTGACAGCCAGTTCCATGGGTCATCAAATAAATCTCTGCACATTTCTCTCTATGTACAGGTCACCTACAAAAATGTTAACTGACCAAAATAACAAAAAGCTAGATTTTTAGTGCTAAGGTCAAAATCAGGAACATCATGTTCTTTTCATTTTGGCACATTGCTGAGGTATGAAATTGTTCACACTGGAATAGTTTTGAAGTCATTTAGATGAAAAATATTACAAAGCATATTCTTTACTTAGTTTTATAACATTTCTTGTTCTTATTTACTGCTATCTGTATCACTTGTAGGAAAGATTTTCTTCAGTAGATTTTTTATTTTTTAATTTCGGTAAAATATTTATACATCATTTTATCAAGTTTAACAATTCAAATTTTTGAACAGCCTATCTGAACTTTAGCCTATTCTTCTCTGATATATACAGACTTCATTGTCCTGAGCAATAGGGTTATCTACAGCATTTACAAAACTAAAGCCATAGCTTTAACCTACCAAGATCAAAATTTAATGATCATCAAGTCTTTCAGCATTTAGAGATCAATTTTAGAACTTTCAATAACATTTGATTTGAAAATCTGTCTGGAAAATCCGGGATGACAAACATAAGATTCTTCAGTGCCCAGAGCTTAATTTCAAGGAGGATTTCTGTTTACACATCCAGTTTTGTCTTTAAGACGCAACTGTTTTCAGGTGAAGTAGAAGAAAAATGTGATGACTGCAGAAAGGCATTGATTAACTAGGTGGTATAAGGAAGCTGGGCATTTCATGTTTTTTTTCCCTCTGTGCAAGTCAAAATGAAGAGTTAGATGTTACTTTTGGTTTTATAAGTTAGATGTTGCTTTTTTTAAAATTTTCTTTTGGCAGTTAAAGATAACTAATGTTCAGATTCTGCATATTTTTATCAGGGAGAATTTGAAGTAAGTGAGCTTTGTTTCATCTTGGAAAAGTCTATTAGCCTCCTTTTCACAATCCTTTTCTATGGCTTTAGAAGTGTCATAGCCTAATGTCTAAAATTCCTGTGCAGTGCAGACTGCTCCTCAAAAGAAAACTCATCATTATGCAATGTCTAGTTAGGACTGGGATGCTATTTAATACTTAATATAGTTTAATGCTTAAATATTTAATACTTAGTTTGAGGTCATTGAGGGAAAGAAGACAGGAGAAATAACCTCATTTGTTATATCTGTAGCAAGAAGTCATACATGAGAATGGGTAAAGAGGATTTTAGATTAATTATTGCTGAGAAAGATCAAGAAGGTGTGCTTGAAGGGGAGGGAAAGATTGCAGAACAAGAACAGCGGTGTAGCTCTAAATCTAAGACTGCTTGTAGGTACAATATCTTTCCACTGGTAGTGGTCAGTTCCCAATATTCAGAGAAAGGTCCAAAGAAATCTTGAATTTTCTTATTTTCTGGTCATGGAATAATTTCCCATTGAGCAGTTAAAAACTGCCAACAGTCAGAAAAAGGAAAGAAAAAAGTGTATGTGTGTGTCTGACCACTGATTTCAAACCAATAATATCCAGAGTCATTTGCCCACCTTTACCTTCAGAATTGAAGGCTGGATATTGCCAGACTGTATTTTATGTGCAGATCAACATGTATGTTAGGTAGCAGGGCCTTCGTAAAGCTTTTCTTCATCACTAAAGAAGCAGCTTATACTAGAAGCTTTTCTGAAATGCAGCCTAAGTCATGGTGTTTTACAAGATGCTTGTGTTAGAGACAGAAGCAAGAGAGATGCAATCCCCTCTTGCAGTGGAATGTAGTCACACAGACTGATTTTTTTGAAGTGTAAAGTCTGAAAAAACCCTGAAGACTCTTCCTTTTTGATTGCACAGCCTCAGGCAAAGAAACATGTCTTTTTATATTTTTTTTAACACACATGGTAGTTGCTTGTACAGAGAAAGAAGCCATAGGAGAGAGAGAGAAGTAAACTGGCTGTGAGGGTGAGGTGATAGCCGAGTTCTACGTCTCTCTATTGCTGCAAGGGCTGCAAGGGAATCCTGCGCTCCAAGGGCAGCACGCTGCAGACATAGGGGCGGAGCAGTGGCAGCCAAGTTACTGAGGAAGCTGCTGTGCATGATTGTGACCTTGCACGAGCCAGGAAGGTCCCTTACGTTCTGCTGATGCCTGGCACCTTCTTTCCAGTGCAAGTCAGTGTCCAGCAGTAGTGTCCACGCTTTGCTACTTGAAAATCCTTTTGTTGTGGGGCCTAAGCATTTGACTTTTTTGTTTTCCTACACTGTTTCTATCTCTGAGAAGGGCATACATGTTCATCTGTGTTGGAGTTTAGGAGAAAAAAAACACCTCAATCCTACAGAAAACAAACAAAAAATATGAAAAAACCCACTGTTGATTTTATTCACTTTGTCAAGAAGATACTTTGAGACTGAACAGATCATTACCTCTGCCTCTTTTCTGAGGCATGATCATTTGTACTGTCTACCCTTAGAATTTATATACTTAGAAGGAGAAAAATAGAAAAGGCAATGCATCTGGCAAGTGAGTGCCTACTCTGAAAAAAAATTGAAACACAGAATAATCTTGTTTGTGCTTGCTCAGCTTGTTGCTTTCCTCGGTGCTGTGGATGCCGAGTTCTGCTTACTAGGTCTTCTGTCTCTGACTAGTGAAGCACAATCCTGGCCATTAGTTTCCCTCCTTCTAGGGAAGGCCACTTGGGCTAGGTGATGTGGGCTGTGTTCAGATATTGTTGTGCCCCAGCTGGATTAGCTCTTCAGCTTTTCCAGCATCCCACAGGCTGATGGCTTTTGGTGGACACTCTTTTGTGGGGGAAATGTTGATAGCAGGTGATGAAAGTAAGTTTGATGGGGGAAAATAGGTTAGGATCTTTTCTTTTTTCCTTGAAAAATTAATTTGTGTAAACATCTCACTACACAGCCTAATCAAAGAGATGAAACAGAAAAGGGTGCCCACTGAGTGCTTAAGCCAGTTTCAGAGAAATCAGTGTCAAGACTCCTGTTTTTTTTCTGTTTGAGAGCTGATATTCATGGATGATAGGCGATAGAACCTAATAGACCTATTTTAAATTTTATTTCCTGAATAAAGACAAACAGAAATTATTTTCATCTCTCTCTCATACTTCTCATTTCCAGAGAAATATGAAGAGAAGAAATCTCAGTATTCCTAAGAGTAAGTTCCCACTGATGAGATGGGAAGAGAAGCTCATATGAATTCTAATCTTTGGTTTGTAGATACCCCTCTGGAATGCAGAAAACAGGATTCAAGTCCCTCTTTTTTAAATCATGCTGAGCAAGTGCAATTTTTCTAGTTCTTCTGTGTCTTTTAGTGTTTCTCTGTGCATATACCTCTCATATAGCCGCTGAACTGACTTCATGGTCAGTTATTGTGTGTACCACAACAAGTAAAAGGTGCAAGTTCAACTCCAATAGGGCGTGCTGAAAGAGCAAAAATAGAAACACCAGGATCTAATCACATAAAATATGAAGCTGGTATTAAACATGGATCACTTAAAACATGAATATGAAAAACTGATTGAAAAATATGGAGAGAAAAGTGTACTGTTACTACTGGTTTCACAGTATTACTGCTCACAGTGCGAGTGTGTCAACAGGCTCGTGTTTTCTATTAGCCTACAGATGCCTGTTTTCCAGTAACTCAACTCTTTCATGATTTTGTATATTCTAGGTGATTTTCTTCTACAGTGTATATCTGGTTCCGAGGAACAGGACGTATGTCTTCCTGGACTTAATCTCAAGTAAATTCATGACACAGGTCCTTGAATCTTGCTACTTTTTATTAGTGCCTTCTTGGAAAGCAATCTGGCAAAACATCTCTCCTACTGTGTGACTTGGACATCTCCTCTTGGTGCCATCAATATCAGTACCAGGAAGTCCTGTACTGGAAAATACCATGATTTACGGGCCCTTGCCCTTTTTGATGGTACATGTGAGGATCTAATCTGGCAGCATAATAACATTGACTGGTTTCCTTTAGTTTGCTTTGTTAGAAGCATAATTTGTGCATGGAGTTTCTTTACTAAAAGAGAATTTCTAAGACTGCACTCAGGCAATCTAAGGCAATTGCAATGTGAAGGCATATTCTGATTTTTCTGATCTACTCACAATGAATAATAGTTAAGATAAGACATGTTAATCTGGATTTTTGGTAGGGTTTTGGCTGAATGAAATCATCAGGGTAGAATAAAGAATTATGATATGTCCAAATAATACAATTGAGTCAAAATCTTTTTGTTTATTTTGTGCATAATTCCAGTTTTATGCCAGGTTATTAGCTATTATGTGTCCTGCTCTTAAATTCTGGTTTGAAGGGAAATTTTATGTTGGTTCCAATCCATCTGTCACACAATATTTTTATGAAGTTAGGCATTCTCAGTCTTGAACAATGTGTGTGGGGACACATTGTTTCAGTCTGTTTCTGCTGCATTACTCTGAGGAGTGCAACACTACATCTTGTAAAAGCTTTTTATGTTTACTATGAATTCATGCCTTTATGAGATTATGAGAAGGAGGATATTGATTGTCTTTTTCACTATGAATCAACTATTGGTTTCTCAACTATTTGGAAAATTGAATGGAAACATACTTTAAATTTATCTCATCTTTCTTCCATTTTCTTTTTTTCCTTCGTTTAGGTATTTCTTAGCATAAATGAAAGACTTCAGTTAAAAGCAGACCTTTAATAGTTGATTTGTGTTCAAAATTGATTTGTAAGGATAGGCTTTTAATGAGTTAATAAGAATTTCCCATTGATTTCAAGAGTGCTCCTATGGCTGAAGTATGACTGAACATTTATGTAATGCATTCACCATATATCAGGCAGATTTTAGCAATATGCTCTGAAGAAGACACTGCATTTCTAAAAAATGTATTGTTAGAGTTTCAACATATTCTTATTGGTAGCTACATTCTAAAAAAAAGCTTTTATAATCTCTTTTTTTTTAAAATTCTTGGAAAAAAGCTTGCCCAACTTTTGATTGTCAGGTTCTGCTCAGGAAGAACTTCAGGTACTGAATTGATATTTTGGAAACTGAGCTGACTCAAATGAAGGTTTACAAGTAAAATTCTAAGAGGTTCCAGGAAACTTTGCTGTCTGCATGTGAAATTTAGAGAGTTTCTGGCGACATTATGATCTCTACTGCATAGGAAATAATCTAGGAGGAGAATTTACAACCCTTGTATGAATGAAGCAATGGAATAGCAAGAAATGCTGACCTCAATCTAGATTTTCATTTTAATATAGCAACTGGATGTAATTCAGATATGAGAAAGGTAAAGCATATTTACTTCTGAATTAAAAAGAACAACAAAAAAAAACCCGGATATTTACATTAGCTGTTGCTTAACCACCAAAGAAAATTATCAAATAACAGTGGAAAAAGGAACATACCCTTAGGTATGGAGAATAAACAAATCAGTAAAAGTCCCATTTATGATACCTTTTAAGTTATTCAAAAGTTCATGTAGTTTAAGTCAATTATTGCTCCGAACTGTAGGTATTAATTGCAGATATTCCAAAGTGCTGTGGATAACAGTTTTAAATAGAAAATGCAACATGATGGAGCTGAAAAGAGACAATTTACCTTTTAGCTGATACCAAATTTTGTAAGTTGATTCAGGTTGATCTTGGGTCCTAGGAAAGGCACTGAGTTAATAGGAATAGTCAGAACTACACCCATATGAAATATTTTGTGAAACTGGACCAAGAATAAATCCATGCCATGGGTAAAGATATTAGAGGTCAGTAGAGGATAGCTTTCTTGACTGCAATCATTCCACTTTGAGATGCCAGATCTTCTGTGAGGTAGGGACAGATTACATTCAATGCAATATGCAAGACATTAGCTCCTGTTCTCATTTGGTCCTTTCACATTAATATATCAAATACTTGATATTAATTCTAGTGAATAAAAATGAAAGAGCACTAATGCTACAGATGCTTCTGCAGGTAACAGTAAACTGTATGGAAATCATAAACCTTAAAAGGGGGGAGGAGGGAGGGAAGAAAACAGTTCTGCCTACCACTGTCAATCTAAAAGCATTAGAAAGGATTCAGCTTGCTACTTTTATTAATTTTGTGCCATAATGTATAGAAAATAGCCTCTTGGGAGATAGGGCAAATGCAGATAAAATAGCATCTCTTCTCAACTGTCTCTGCTACAAAGTTCTGTTACTGAACTAAAACATCATTAATATGTTCATTTTTTTTCTTGCTCAATACAAAAAACTAGATATTCTCATGTGAAAAATGGGGGGAGTGCATCCTGAAGTCTAACTACTGAAACAAATCTATAATAAATTAACCTTATTTCTCCATTCTGTTAATAGGAGTGAAATTACATGTTTTCCATGACCCTGACACCTAGAACTACCTTCTTCCCCAGAGTTATTTGAATTACTTTAATGCAGAAAATCACCTGATTGAATTTTAATGACGTGAGTTACTGTCATTTGTGTGAACTTGATGTTATGTGAGGAGGAAAAGAGACTGCTAACACTCAAAAAGAGCTTCATATATAAAATATTATTCATGCTGTTAGTTACCAATATAGAAAGGAACTTATGGAGACCGCTTTTAAATAAAAAAAGATTCTTGGGATGCAGTGCTTGCATTATATAGAATGCATTACATGAATGTTCAGTCTGGGATGTTGCAGTGCTTGCTCTCCCCAGTCTCTGAGAGCCACACAGAGATAACTATACCTGCAAAACCTTTCCTCCCCATCAGTAGCAGCTCGGCTGAAACTAGGGCTACTTTAATTCTCTGTCTGATTTTCCTTACTGTTCAGTGTCTCGGTGAGTGTGTGTTTCTTACTGTCTCCATCAGCTACAGGAAGGTCTCTCTACACTCTGAAGAAAGCCAAGGTGATCCATTTTGCTGAAGAAATGTCCCAAGAAAATGATGAGCTTGTTTTATGGTTGAGTCGAGACCTTTTCTTCTCAGTATTATATGCCATCATGTGCAGTTAACACTTGTAGCTGAAGATATTAGTCTGACACTAAGCATGTGGTAATGCATCCTGATTTAGTAGGCTAGTTTTCTTCTGATGCCAGATATTTCTGTTCTCATCTTGTTCTCATAAACATTTTCTAAAATTATGAATAAAACTCCTGACAGGTAGAAAAATTTCTGATGGTTTTCTTTTTAAAGAGCTTTGGATTTCATTTCTTAAAGAATGCTATACCTGCTTCTGCTTTTATTTTTATTTTTTTATTTTTTAATAACTTATGATCTCAGCTTATATAGTGATCTGACTCCATTTGACGATAACCAGAAAAAATATTCATAAGCCTCTTTAAATAAACAATAGGTGTTATGATAAGGAAGTTACATGTAATGCTACCAAAGTAATTGTTGGTATTTTTGCCTTTTTTTAAAAAAAAAAAAGAAGGAATCATGATGTAAAAGAAATCAGTACGTAGTCATCTCCTGTGGTAATTTTGGGTAAGCTTTCAAAGGTTATCATTGTGATGATTTTTTGAAAAATTACCTTTTTATTAGTTTTTTAATTTTGTTTGTAGATGTTCTTTTTCTAACCTATTTATCAAGTCAACTTTTTTCTTATAATACTGCTACAGCTATTTGGTATAATGCACAATATTTGCAGGTGAAAAACTGTCTTGTAACTATATTTTAGTTCAGGCTAAAAGTTCCTGGAAGGATTTTGCGTTGTTTTCTGGTTTTCTGCCTCAGAAAAGAAACATACCAGACATTTAAATTGTCTTTGTTTCCCTCACCAACCTCCTTATTTACAATTTCCCGGCTTGTTCTTGCACATCATTATGTGAGGAAGAGATCTCACCTGCACTGTTTACATAGTGCTGTGTGTCATGGTAAAAGTCACTTTGGCCTAAGAGTCTGACTGAATGAGCCCACCCATAAGCTACTCGACATCCTTGTTTAGACACCTGCGGAGATGCCCTTTCTCATCAAAGTATCCCTCGTGCAACGTCATGATCGTCTAGTACTTTATTTCCTTTGGCTTGTATTTTAATTTCCCATGACAGATAAAACAGAAAATAGAAAATTCTGGCTCCAGCAATTGGCATGGAAGTCTTCCTGCTGCCCTTCTCCCCTGATTACAGCAGCTGTCTAACTGGATCCATAGACTACAACACCTTGGCCTTCATTTTAATTATTTTATTTTATTCTGTAAAATGAAAAGGTCTTTAACTCTTTCACTGTCACTAGCATCTCTCCCTCCTGTTCTCTTTTTAATATCCTTTGAAAGTAGAGTTACAGACATGCAAAGCCAAGAGCTGCTCTATTTAACTCACAGCACAGCTCTGTTGTACCCATTCACCCTTTTCTTTTCATGAAAATCTGCTATATCAGGAAATTGTAGGCACAGGCAACTGTGAAAATCTGTTCTCAGGCAGTACAGAGGGAAAGGATGCATGGTGAATGCTTCCTCACACTGAACATAAAAGCAAGAAGATGACTCCTGAGTTTAATGCAATTGAACCCTCAGTGGGTTCAGAGCAGTGACCTAGCCCAGTTCATACCAGCTATTCAGAAAAAGGAATGGATTCATATCCCTAAATTTTCAAGAAGCCTTTATCAGACTTTCAGAAAAGAATGATTTCTGCTTTCCAGTATGTCAGGATCACTGTCAATACAGTTTTCTAATTCAAATTCAGAATTTTTACAATGATGTCAGAGGTTTTTATAACAGAAGTTGTAGCAATTGCCACTAGATGAAACGAATACTCTTGTCACCATATGTGGATGACTGATTTAAAGAGATTTTCAAGAAATCAAGGCCCTGAGACATGTTATAGAAAGAGATTAGGCTTTATATTGAATATTCTGAAATCTTTACCCTCTTTTGGACCAGTTCTGAGAGAAGATTGTGGCACCTGGATTAAGTGTCAGTGAGGATGAGCTCATCACAAGACAGTGCTCTCATTTCTGCCCTCTAACCTGGATTCTCACCCGGGTACCACTGCTGATTAACACTTGTTTGTCACGTCTTGATCAATCTATTTGACACTTTATGCCAGATTATGGCTCCAAGTTTCCCAATTCTGGCTTTAAAATTTTAATTCTCCTGTAGAAAGAGAGTTCATAGGACACTTACACATACTTTGTTGAGTGCAGGATAGAATCTGTCCAGGTTTTGTTCTATATCTCTGCTCAAGAACCGAGTGCTCTAAAGAACCATTAAAAGGGATAGAAATCATGAAAGCCCATTACACCCTGCACAATTGGAACCTACCTTTAATAGCAGAGCTCAAACTACTTTTGGCTTGCCTGGTAAGAATTTGCTACCTCCTCTACGTGGGGGAGCAAGAGGGAGTTTGAATACAATGGAGCTGAGTTGCAAGTATACATTTTATACCCTGAAGGAAGGGTTAAAATAATGTCATTGTTGATGGCTGTCCATATACACATAGGCTATAAATTCTGCAGAGGGACTAAAAATGATTAAGTGGTATTTTAGTAATCTCAGTTTGTCATATTGCAAGGTATGTAATTAGTGGATTGTGGATTACACTACAACCGGAATAGTACAAGGATAGAAATAAGGGCTGGCATTCTTATAACCGAATGCATAGAAAACAAACAAACAAAAAATGAACATTTTGATATAGATTGTAACTATAGACATCTGGGAGTGCAAGTGAATTTTTAAGGCATTTTCTAAATCAGGAGCAGTTTGGAGATTAAATTTGAGTGACCAGATGGATTTTCTTTAATAACTTCCTTCCATATCAAGCTACTAACAGGCTGCAGTTTCTTCAGAATTAATGTTCTCTCTTGTCTTGTCAGACATTTCCAGATCACATCACCGTCCTTTTCCTCCGAAATCCAAAATTTTAGTCTCCAAAGCCTTTTAGAATTGGCACACAGAGATATGAGTTTGGGCATGGCCATCCAATGGATGGCTTGGATGGTGCAGACATTGCTCTAGCCATAACCATTGGTATATTCCTTCATTTGGAATTATTATATCTACATAAATGTCCTGATTTACAGAGATTCCTGATAAGTTTTAAACTATCAGGAATAAGTCTTTCATGTGTATCTCAGCAGTCACTTTACCATATGTCTAAGAAGTGACTGTGTGACTTCTCAGTTAGAATAATGGCACTGTCATTATTAGATGTGAACAGAATGGCACAGAAAAATCAAGCTATTTAGTAATTTCCAATTTCACATTAACTGTAGACTCTACTTCCACTCTGTGGACTTTTCTGAAAAGCTGAGTTTAACTGGTATCTTCTGAAACACTAGCTTTTTTTGCCATTTTGCAACACTGGGTATCACTAAATAATGATCTGTCATTTTTTTCTTGCCTGGTTCTGAGTTTCTCATTCAATTATAGTATGACATATTATTTTTCAAGTTCTCATGGTTAGACAGGTAGACTGACTATATCTTTTTCTGATAGAATAAAAGGCAACTGCACATCTCACACAGAAGAATGTGGAATATTTTTATAACAGAACTGAAGATGATAAACTAGAAAAGTGAAAGTCATTCTAAAATTCATAATAGAAAACTGTGTCATGAGCTAAAGTAAGACAACTGCACTGAAAGCTATTCAAGAGTATGGGCAGTGAAAAAGAGTGTGCAATTGCTAAAAGTATTTTCTCGCTATTGTATTTGTATATGAAGGTCATGAACAAAGGAAAGGGCTGAATTAACAGCTTGTTTTTTTGTCATAAAACAAACTGATGGAATCACAAAATCAGGTTTATTGCTTTTCAGTTTGCTAAGCAAAGTTCAATTCGTACTTAATCCTGCATGCTGATGAATACTTTTTCAAGAAGAATTTTGAGAGGGATACCAACATAAAAGAGATTCTGGAATCAATTGGATTAAGTGTTTCGGGTGGGTTTGAGAAAACAAGCATCTAAATCTACAAGCAAGCAAAAGAAAAATGTTTATTTTGGAGAGGTGAGAGAAGGAGTAAAAGAAATACACAGAATAGCTGTTGCTGCACTGACTACAAGCAAATGATCTCTATGGGAGATACACTGAACTTTACAACTTGAATCACCTAAAATGGAAAAGAGATGAGTCTTAAATGGTTGCTTAAGTGCTTAAAGGCCCTGCCTTCCTCATTTCATTGTAATCAAAAATAATAATAAAACAAGAACAACAAAAGAACACTTATGCATATCTACATCATCTTCAAGTAGGTGTAAATGTGTAATTTGCCATGAAATATATCTCTGTACTTTTTTGTGGCTGCGTCAGCTGTGTTCTCCTACTTTTCTAACTAACTGGTATGAGGGAAAGAGGCAACCTACAGAAGCTCATGTTCTCACAACTGAAGAGGTACATTAACCTTGAAAAAAAGTTTAAATATTAAAAGGTTCAAGGTTCATTAACCTTGAAAAAATGCATGATCAGTGAGAAGTGCAAAACCCTTTTTTGCACTGCCATTGCAAAATGGGATAGTGCTGTTCAACTTACTTACTCATTGACAAAGTGTATAAAGGGACAGAGATCATCCTCAGCAAGCTTGCTGATGGTACAAAACTTTGACAAGTGATGGATACACCACAGGCCTCTGCTGTCATTCAGAGCAGCCAAAACAGGCTGGAGAGATGGGCAGAGGCGAACCTTCTAAAGGCAGATGCCTTTACATAAAGGTCCTGCACCTAGGGAGGTGTAACTCCCAGTATCAGGATGGTCTACTGGAGAGTGGTGCTGTGGAGGAGCTGGGAGTCCTGGTGGACCAGCTGACCATAAGCCAACACTGTCCCCTTATAGTGCAAATGACTGATGGTCTCTTAGGGTGTGTTAGGCCAGGCATCGCCAACAGCTGTTGATCCTTCCCCTCTGCATAATCTGGAACACTGGGCCCCATTTTGGGCTCCCCAACACAAGAGGAGGAAATGAGAATAGTGCCTGTCTCTTCCCAGTGTTGCTCAGAGATAGGATGAAAGGCAGCAGGCACAAATGGATAGATGGTGTGCGGAAAAATCTCACTGTCCAAGAACTGAATGTCCAAAAGGAGACAGAGGAGACCCAAAACTTTATTCGAATAAAGGGAGAGTCCACCGGGCATATCCTTGTGGGTTCTCTCAGGTTGCCGGGGGATGCAGCCCCCCCCCTTTATCCTATCTCCCGGCCGCGGTGCCCTCTCCTTTCTCCCATTGGCCAAGGGACTCAGGAGTCACAGCCTGCCCGGCCGCCTACACCCAGCTCGGTGCCTCCCCCAATGTGTTCGCACCTCAGGTCACTTGGCTCCTTTGTGTCTCCCTCGCTCCAGGCTCCCCGCAGTCTCTCCCCCGCTCCTGGCTCCACTAAATCCCCCACCTGTCTGGGTTCTTTTGTCCTGACCATCAAGGATAAAAACTTGGTATGTATTCTGCTTAAGCCCAAACTTCTTCTGTGTTTTCCACACAATGGGAAGCCCACTTGAACTTAAGGAAAAGCTTTTTTACTGTAAAGCTGACAGAATTGGAACAAGATGCCCAGAGAGGCTCTGGAGTCTCCATCCTTGGGGAAATTTAAAAGCCGTCTAAACAGGGTCCTGAGCAATGTGCTGTTGAGGTGTTGGACTAGATGTTCCCCAGAGGTTCCTTCAAATCTTACTCGTTCTGTGAATCTATGTGATTTTTAAAAGAAATATTGGCTTAATTTGCATATTATTCCTGTTTTCCGTCAGTAAAAAAAAATACTGGTTTTTTCAGGCATATGAGAGCTAGGTTCCTCTGAGCTTTTAAAAAATTATATCATGTGGGTTTTGCTAAGGGAGAACAAGACATATGCATCCGCCTACTGCAGAAATATTTAAACAAACACACATATACATTCTCTCATTAAAAAAAGTGCAAATAACAAGTTTTACCTTGCAGTTAGAGCAGGCTAATGGTGCATCCTCTGCTACAGTGCTTCAACTGAGTTGCTAAGCTACCATAAGTCTATTGCTTTCAGTCATGTACCCTTATCCTACAAATATAAGCAGCTAGCACACCAAAACAACTGTAACTTTGCCTCAAGAATGACTTGCAGGGCAGGAGGCAAAAATCTGAGGTAAATGATGGTGCTGTAGTCCCTAAACTAGCACAGACCTGAGCTGTGGAGGCAGATGAGGCAAGGTTTCTTCCAGACCCGGAGCAGAAAGAGGATTGACAGAGAGATGGCTGGAATAAACAGGACAGTATCCTGTGGAGGCAGCCTCTATCCTAGCTCTGCTGAGCTCTGGCTTCAACAAGGGCCACGAAAGGGAGAGCTCCCTGCACCACAGGTGCCCCCAGCACAGATGGAGCTGGTAAACAACAGTGTGCTGAGCTGCCTCCTCTTTGGGATAACTTGCAGACAGTACTTTTCTGGTTGTAGATGCAGGGAAAAAAATTTGGTCTGAAGGGATGCTTCTCTCCTGCATGGATCTTCCTGGAAGTTTTCTTCCTGCATTCTTTTTAGACATGCCCTTAAGCACTAGGTAGGCAAGTCCTGTTTGCAGCAGGAGACAGTGGTGCTGGTCTAGGGCTGAGTAAAAATATAACAGATTTTTCTGAATCCCCGCATGCCTCATGTCTTGATGGGAAAGTAAATCTTGCCCCCAGCAGCAAACTATTCTTTCATTGCAGGGAGGCTGCTGGTGAATGATGATCTCCTCAGTGATAAATGTGGGGTTTCCTGTGCCTCAAGATATTTTGTTTGTCTTGTTTAGTATTTATGTTTTGGCTTTGTGAAGCTATCTGTCTGGAGAAGGCCCACAAATCTCGATGTAATAGCAAAATCCTGCTTCACGCCAGTACTACACTTCCACAGGCACACTGTACTCCTGTCTGTCTGGTTAGCTGTTGATTTGATAAATAGAAAGCAGGTGTAGAAAAAAAAATGGGAGGATGTAAAAAATTGTTCCCTGGCTCCTGTCTCAGATATGATCTAGTCCACAGCCTCCCTGGTGGATGCCATTCTTGCATCATGCATTCAAGTATTCAAACAACTCTGCAAGCTTTTGTAAAGTGTAATGACTTTTCTACAGCTTCTATAGATTTAAAATCCAGCTAAGTTTTAGTATTTATCAGGAATTTGTGGTTTTAATTTTTAGTTGCAGCGCTTGTAAGAGGAAAGAACAAAATAGCTTTTGTCTCTCTTTCTTTGTAGACATTTGGCATTTTTCCTCTCCTGTTTTGAGGGCTTCTCTTGGCAGAGCGCACAGAAGCTGACTTTCAGCTTGTGTCAGGTAAGCACGGAGACAGCCTTGGGATGAACTATTATGAGATTTATTAATGCCTTGCAGTTGTTACTAGCGTATGAGCCATGCTTCTCACAGGTTGCAACTTTGTCTCTTTGTTTGACTCTTAACTATTCTCTAACTATACTCTTTTTCTGCCCAGCATGCTAATTTCTGATGATGAAAGGCCAGGTACAATTAATTCTACCATCTTTTCCTTCCAGGAAATAAGACAATAAAGAAGGATGTTACTCCGTAGGATATTTGGACATATCATGTAGGACATTTCTTAGCTGTCTGTGACTCATAGAAGTCAGGGTGGTCAGAGTAACCCTGCAAATAGTGCTTTAGATGGCCTCTATTTCTTAAAAAAATATAAAAAATAAAAATAAAAAACAAAAAACAAAACAACAACAACAACAACAACAAAAACAAGCATAGAAAGTTTGCAGCCTCTCAACACCACATCTTGCAAATGGATAATTAAGACATAGAAAAGTTAATGCATCGATAGTTTGGAAGAGAAAGTAAAGAGGAAATGAGTATTCCCTTGCTTTCCTGTTTGCTATTTTACCACCTACATATACGATATGGAACAATTTTATGTCACAGAAGGGAAGAATAAATCTCAGCCTAAAAACAGAAGCCATCAGTGCAGCTGTGGGGATTCTGTCAGCTTGCTCTAGTACAACCGTGGCAGTAAGGACTGAAATCATTGATACCCCCCAAATCCACAAAGTAGGCATTAAAGCACCCTTGTGCAAAGCAAAGGAAGTGAAACAAATCTCCAGGAGCTGCTCTGGTTGCCTGTGGCTGCTGGGAGCCGCTGCTGCTCCCGGGCGCACTGCATGGAGCGGTGCTGGAGAGCAGCTCCGAAGCGGCAGCCCCTCGACTTTCGGCGGCTGCCGAGCCCCATTGGCTGCGAGGCAAGGCAGAGGCGGAGAGTGCCCCTGAATATTCCTCTCCTCCACACACCATAAAGCAGGCAGCCAGCGTGCGCTGCCTGACAGCGAGGAAGGTGCTTGCAATTTGAGATTAGTTCCTGCTCGGCAGCAGCCACTTGGGCATTTTCTGTTTACCTCTCTTAATGGAAGGGAAGGGGGGAAAAAAAAACACCTTGCAACGTGTAACTGTGAATTAAACAGGAGCTGAACGTAAGGGAGAAGCCGATGCAAATTTGCAGCTGGTTGTTGGGACTTTATGACATAGGCAACTGAGGTGAATGTGGTGATGGTCAGAAACTGCATCTGTGAGAGCAAAAAAGCATTTCTGAGTTTGAAAACCTTCTTTTGCAGTAGCAGCTAAAGTATTCTGAACTTGGTTCTTGCTTTGGTGCTGGATTTTTTTTTTTTTTTGCATTTTCTTCTCCCACTGAAAAGCCAAAGGAGGATTTTTAGAGGATGCAAAAAGGACAGCTTTAAAAGCAGGAGGCTGAAAAAGGCTCCCCCTAAGATGAATTTCACCCATCAGCGTGGGACGCTCCAGCCTCTCCATTTCTGGAACCACAGCCATGGAGCACACGGAGGTGCCGGCGAGTCCAGCGCCAAGGGTCACTCCTCGGGAGGCTGCTACGAGCAACTCTTCGTTTCTCCTGAAGTATTTGTGACTTTGGGCGTCATCAGCTTGCTGGAGAATGTCTTGGTCATTGTGGCTATAGCCAAGAACAAGAACCTCCATTCGCCCATGTACTTCTTCATCTGTAGCTTGGCAGTGGCCGACATGCTAGTGAGCGTATCCAACGGATCCGAAACTATTGTCATCACGCTGCTAAACAGCACAGACACAGACGCACAGAGCTTTACCATAAATATTGACAATGTCATTGACTCAGTGATTTGTAGTTCCCTGCTTGCATCAATTTGCAGTCTCCTCTCAATAGCAGTGGACAGGTATTTCACCATCTTTTACGCACTCCAGTACCATAACATCATGACGGTGAAGCGTGTAGGGGTCATCATCACATGCATCTGGGCGGCTTGCACAGTGTCAGGCATTTTGTTCATCATTTACTCTGACAGCAGTGTTGTTATCATCTGCCTTATCAGCATGTTCTTCACCATGCTCATTCTCATGGCCTCGCTCTACGTCCACATGTTCATGATGGCCCGGATGCATATTAAAAAAATTGCAGTTCTTCCGGGAACTGGGCCTATTCGCCAAGGGGCCAACATGAAGGGGGCCATCACTCTCACCATCCTGATTGGAGTTTTTGTTGTGTGCTGGGCCCCATTTTTCCTGCACCTGATCTTCTACATCGCCTGCCCCTACAACCCTTACTGTGTGTGCTTCATGTCTCACTTTAACTTTTATCTCATCCTCATCATGTGCAATTCCATCATCGACCCTCTTATCTATGCATTCCGGAGTCAGGAGCTCAGGAAAACGTTCAAAGAGATTATATGCTGCTGTAGCCTTAGAGGGCTTTGTGATTTGCCTGGCAAATATTAAACCAAGGTGGATATGTCATTGTGCACACATCATGCAGTAGCAGGTTTCCAAGCCTCCAGATCCTCTTTTTCTCGGGAGCACATGGGCTGTATCCTTAACAGTGAATGATTCTTTCTCTCTCCCCTCCTTCCCATCCTTGTGTCCGATTCATGTGTAATTCATGTTTCTGTATTGTATTTGTGATATCTGCAGCTTGTAATTTATTTGTCTGGGAAGAGAAGAGAAGCAGCACTTCACACCAGTTTGTAAGTAAGCAAATGTAATGATGAATGTGAAATGCTGGCAATCATGAGCAGCTGTGTATTCTAACTGCAGAAAAAATAAATAACTTGCCTGACTTATTGTACATATTGGCTGAAACTGTTTTTTTTATGTAATTATAGCTATCTCTTAATCTTCATTTAACTTAAAATAGAACATATGTTTCTGTATTAGTGGTTTAGAAGTGCCCTTAGGAGTATCTGCATAGGAGGAGGCAGATTTTTCATAAATGTTACTAGGATTGAGGAGTTGTGTTCCCTCATTTTGAACTTTTTTTTTCCTTCTCCTCCAAAAGCAGAAATTCTTTGTTACAGTCTACTATAGCATGGTTTTTCAAACACTTGTAACCCAGACAATTGAATGTCTGGATTTTGTTTTTCCCAAGATGGTGACTGCTGTACGTCTGAGAGTAGCCTTTTGCAAAACTGTAGTTATTTCCCAGAGCATCAGATAGCCCTGGATTTATTTATTACACTCACCCCAAGGAATGCTGGCACCCTCCATTCACTTCTGAAGCAGGTATAGTGTCAATGCTGACAGAAACATTTCCCTTCAGGATGACGAGGGGACTTCTCTTCAGGAGCATCCTGGACACTCCTTTCTTGTTCTAAGGTACCCTAAGAAACAAGGACTTCGTGCGGCAGAAGAAATGATGCTCTATGTTATCAGACAGTAGATCCAGTGCCTGAGTCCCAGCAGAGCAACTGGCTCAGCCTGGCCACTTTCAAGGACACTGCAGCATGCCCAGCTCCTGGGGCAGTAACACCATGGAGAATAGGTACTGGATCCTGCATCTCTGAACCACTGCCCGTGCTGCCCACAGCCTAGTGCATTAGCTCTGCTTGAGGCCACCTTTTCAGGCATCTAAGTCATGTGTTCTCAGTTCCATTATGTAGCACAGGCTGCAATAGGGGCCTCACCTCCCTGATTTTAGCACTTCTTTTAAAAGTGCTTGAAGTACCTGGTGGTGCACAGGATTCCAGGAAGATGTCCTAGAGCACCCGGCAGCTAGGGCACAAGAAAAAGAAATCTTTGGTAAATATAAAGATGTTAATGGGTGGAAGATGTGGAAAGCTTTGATTTAAAAATTGTAATTTGAATGTAAAGAGTCTATGATTTAATCCTAAATACCTCATTATACTAAGATGAGTAGTAAATCAGTGTGCTGAGCCATTCTGTTAATTTTCCTGTAAACCACTTATTACCTCAAGTTGTTTGTTCCCTTGTTAAAGTTGGACTTACAGTGAAATGCTGAAACATGGAAGTTCAGTGCTTGGGACCCTCTGTCAAAGAACAAAAAGGACTTAGACCCACTTAGAGTGAGTCGCAGTATCTTGCACTTTATCATACTCATGGGGTGACGGAGCAAACCATTTGACTTTGTAGATCAAGGCTTCTTGGCAGACCAGCAGCAGAGAACTCGGGTCTTTTGCACTCTGCTCTTGTACTTGTGCCACCCTACTGCACTGGTTGTGAAAATCCTGCTCCTTGCCTTTAGCTCCAATAAGTGATATCATGGCATCACATGGCTGAAGTGTGGAAAACACTGAAGTATATCTACTAAATTAATATTCTTCATTTTCTCTTAGAAGAAACAAACTTTTCAATAATACAGCCTTGCTGGTTTTCGCCAGATAGGAAATAAAAGATGCTAAAGAAGGAGGATTGAAACTTGGGAGTGGTGGTGTGGAGTGAATGAATTAAAATTAATAGTCTCTCCGATAATCCCCTAGAATTCCTTTGGATTTTATTAAAGGCTTTCCCCTCTCCCACAAGACTTGATGCTAGCAATGCAAAACTGCTCTGCAAATAACGCAGAGAATTTATGCTGGCAGTTTGCACAAGACACAAATCTCACTTGATCTTTGTTCTGCTTCACTTTATGCAGCTTATTTAGGACTGTAAGCTAAGACACTGGGCTCCAGAGATTCCCCTTTGGTCTGCTGAGAGACTCCTCTCAAAAATGGTATGAGCGCAAGACACTACCTGAGGTGTTTTGATTATTACGTTATTTAAAAATCCTTATACCTTACCTTATAAAATGCACTTATACCCTACCTTATAAAATCCAGTTTCTCTCCTTTGGCTATACAAAGACTAGGCATCCAACTTCTACATTTTGAATAGGATTTACTTCTGTAAATTGCTTAAAACTATCAAAGTATAGAGGAGGAGATTTTTTTTTCCATACTGGTATGGAAATTTTCATTAACGATTTTCTTAAATTATGCTTATTAGGATTAAAATTAATGCAGAGAGCCTTGATGCCATTAAGCACCAAATCTCATTTAGAAACCTAATTTACAAAACAAGTTATTCTTTAGTATGATCAACTCTCAGCCTGCTAGGCAGCTCTTTTCTCTTTATTTTATAAAGCTAAATGTATGTTCCTATTCTTATGTACTCTCCTTTTAATTAAGCTTTTTTTAGATAGAATGTAGTTTATTGAAATCGCTTGCAAAAATATGATAATTTTATATATATATATTCCCAAATACTCTGAAGCAGATACCCAGCTTCTAAGAAGCCAAATCAGTTCCTATTTGCCTATAGCTCTGGCAGCTTTCCAGCTGCGAGTCACAGAAATTTGTGTTATAAAAGATTAATAAGTTTATCAAGCTTGCTGGAGAGTGAGGAGAGGGGAGGTTTATCTTCCACACTCAATTTGCCAGAGCTTTGCTTTTCTACTTGCAAACGTTTGAAGGAAAATGAGCTTCCTTGCTTTAAATATCCGGGACACCAATCACTTAAGCACTTGGCATTAAGTCATTTTACAGAACCATGACAAATACCTCTGAGACAAGGAAATAGTTTTGGCTACCTTTCATAGGTGCAAAGATTTACATTCTCAGTTCTGTTGATGAATGGGGACTCCTGAATCTGACCAGCCTAATGCAAGGCAGCTTTCTGTGGAACTGAGGACTAACATTGGTGTTCTCTGCTCTTTCTCAAAAAATGGCTATAATGTAACATACAGAACTTGGAGTATTGAGGCAAAAGCCTTTCTCTAGGACAGGCATTTCTTTAGCTTTGAAGCAGCCGTTAAGCAAAGCAAAGAACTCTATAAAGTACCTATCAGGCTATAGTTGGTCTCCAGATAGTGGATTTTGAATAGTGTTCCAAGATGCCCTTTAAAAGTGAACCATGCTGTGATCTAAAAGCAAGCAGACATGCACTAAGAAACTTTCATGTTATTAGATGTGCAGCAACAATAATGTCTTCAGTCACACCTTTAATAGCTGTATAGTGTCTAATATATAATGTAGCTCTAAAATTACTTAATTGTTTTTAAAACCACTCCTGTTTTATCAGGTGTTTGTTTTGGAGATCATTCTTCATCCTCAAGCTGAAATTTTGTTACAGAACTTAGTTCCCGATGCCATTTATAACAGGCTGTATTAAATGCAGCCCCACTGAAAGTGGACTCTAAGAAAATGAATCCTAAGCAATGAAATCTTCAGTGGCAGTACAGAAATGACTTTACAATTTAAATTAATATTCTGAAGCCTTCAATCATATCTCAATCAATCAAATATTTCTCTTTGAATAAATTTGCTAATCAAGAAGCACTTTATTGGATTTTTTTGAAGATACTCCGCCAGGTGGCAAGGCATGTCTTTGCTACTAAAGCAACTCACAGATACATAAAGATATTTATAAATTAACCAAGTTTTTTTTGTTTGTTTGTTTTGAGTGTATGTTTTTCATATTTTTCCCACTCTATTCATACTGAAAGAGAATTTCAGTTCAGTTCTAAGTATTAAAGAAACATCACATTCCAAATTATAATGTAAATGTATTAATGGGATAGGCTTTTACCTAGTTGTCTTCTTGCAAACACTGCTGATTTGTTTTAATTGTTCTCCATGCTTGATGTTCATTTATACTACTAGACCACCACCACTCTGAGCTATTCTACTTGTCCCTTACATGGTATGAAATGATACTGTAAGTAATGTTTCACTGAAATCTTGCCACTTTGTGCACTGCATACTGTTTTACTTCTGTTCTGTAAAAAAGCTGTTTACCTAAAATATTTGCCTCTTTCATGACCACAGATTATGGATGGCTGTTGCCGATCGGGGGTCGGCAAGCCTCGTTCGCTAGCTGGACTGACCTGGGGCTCTGCTCGCCCCAGGGCCATAGA
>JAUBOD010000981.1:1364957-1426189 GCA_032353885.1 Nothura maculosa | reverse complement strand
TATGCTATACTACATCATCTACTTCAGCTAAGCTCTCTACTTTATCAAGCCCCTAAAAAGCATGATAAATTCCCACAGATGGCTCGTATTTTTTTCTATGATGAATCCAAAACACTCTTTTCTTGGGCTATTTCCTGTTATATAGTCCTCAGTTTAGATCTTCATATCCTGTTGTTCACCTCCAAATTAATGAACTCTGTACAGTTGAATTCTCTCCTACTTGCATTATTTCAATTTTCAGAATGATTCAGTTTTCCTAACTGATTTTCATATTTTCCTTTCTATTGGCATTAAAGACATGGTTTTACCATGAAGAACTGGCACATTCATCTTGAAACAGTTCTCTCAGACCTGAAGATCAGACTTAAAGCTGTCTGGCTGTATAAGTGGAAATCCCTTGTAAACCTTAGCTTAATATGTTGTGAGAAACTAATTTATGTAGATTTTGCAGGTGGCAAAAAGAAAATGTAAAATTCATATAGATGTGCAAAATGCATACTTAACTCTTTTGGAAACCAAAATATTACATATAATTAGAGCATTTTCCTTTGTAAAAAACGTGGTTGAGGAAACAAACAGAAGTCCAAATACTCTTGAAACCAGTATCTATAGAACATGATCAAAGTACTGTATTTATGCATTTATCTGCAACAACCATTCTTAAGTTCAGAAGAATTAAAATACACTACAGAGATATCTGCTATACCAATATTTGCTTTCTGAGATAACATCTCTGTGCAGTTCTCCTGAGCTTTTCTTCTCATGATAACCCAGGTTATTCAGATTTCAACATATACATCTCAAGGACATCATAAAAAATAGCTGGCTTTCTAAAGTCATTGAATTCAATACTGCCTGAAGGCTGATATCTTAAATAATAGGGGAAACAAAAGAAGGAGTCTGGAGAAAAGAAAAAAAAAAGAACAAAAACCTCACCAAAATTAAATTGCTAGTACTGAAGTAATCAGTTTCCACACTTTCACAAGTTTGGCTGGGCCAAGGGAGTCTGAAAGCTTTCTGGAAAGCACGAATTGTACAATTATCTACCTATAAATTTAACTGCACATAAAACTGCCAAGTTCTAACTGATTGGTGGGTGTTTGTATTAAAGCATTGAAATTCATTTCTACAGTGTATAACATTCACATGATCACTGTTGTTTCTAATTATCTGGGTAGATATGCAGCCACAGTAAAACAGGAAAGAAATATGGCTCTGCATAAAAAAAAAAAAGAAAATAATGCATGTTTGGAAGAAATAAATCTTTCCTCATTATTCTGAAATTACTACCAGGTGGATGAGCTGGATGTCATTGCTGTCCTATGGTTATTAGCTTCAACTTCACACATGAAAATGCAATGCTTATAACTAACAAACACAAACAGTCTTATTTTCCTCTCTAAGACAAAGATGCTGTCTCTCAACAAGGATTGTCTCTAGGCCAAATAGGGCATACGCATTCTCCACATGCCATATTAAATGTACAACCAGTACAAATTTATCTTATATGAGTACTATGTACAAGTGTAAATGAGCATATTTCATTCATAATTCATTTGGAATTATTAATGATCTATTGCTAGCAACTGCTGAAGGCAAGAGAGCAAGTTGGTGGCAGGTCAGCTGCAGGAAGAGACAACCTAGCTTCATTGCTTTTCAGGAGTATAATACCCAGCAGATAGATGCTATGAGAGACTAAGCATGAGTTCATCTCATGTAAGATCCATATCTCTGTTGACTCTCTCATTCTGTCAGGTAATCTCATATTTCTTCTACTCTTTGAGGACCATCTGCAGATAACTCAAGGTGAAAGCAGCAGGTAGATTTGGCTGGCTCAGGAGAATGGGCCAACGGGTGAAAACTGAGAAGTAAAAGCTATACGACCCAGTCTGGTGCTATTCATGGTGTTTGCTAGGAATAGTTTCATATTCTCAAAGTCCTTCCTATAAGCTTTTTCAACTAGACATATACTTATAATGGCAAAGCCACTATTTCTTAAGGTTAGTCAAAAAAAAAGATATCTGCATGCAAATGAAGGGCAAAATATAGAAGTTTAGAGACCATATGCACACGGCACAAATATTATTAGCCAAATTCTAGCTTATTTGGAATCCAACTGGAAAGAAGTTGATATTTGTGGCTCTGAATGCCACAAGATGAAGATCCTTTGGGCATCTAAAAAAACCTTATAGTCAGAATCACTGGACTTTATGAAATTACAGTCACCTCTGTGACATACAGTGATTTAGTTGCCAAGTACAGGATTGTAAACAATACTCCATTTGTTACCCTCCCAGGCTTTGTGAAGATTCCTTTCATCTCAGCAATTTCAAAATTGAAGTATTTGTTGTTTGTGATTGACTGCATAGGACTGAAAGTCAAGATACTTTAAAACATATAAATTGATTGTAAATAGATACAAAAAAACAAAACCATTGGCACTTGTAGGACTATGCACTCATTTACCTTTGTAATTTCTTGATTTTTCTGTAGGAGTAAAATCAGTGAAGTGAGTAAGATGCTGTCATATTAAATGCAAGGTTGTTAGAAAAATGCTTTCTGAGGCAGTCTGTTGTTTTAGCTTTAATGAACTGGTCACTGATTTCTGAAGAACTAGTTTCTCAGACAGAAAGTGATGCTAAAAGGTCACAGAGTAGTGATACGCTTGTTCTGTCTTACTACTTCAGTAAGCACTTCAGACTTGGACATGATTTTTGCTTTTTTGTTGTTTTCAAATACTGTGGCTAGTGAGCAAATGGCATACCTAAAAATTAGGGTGAAGTCCATTAAAAGATGCATCTCCAATAAAGGGTATAGACAGCAATTGTTCACTCTCCTGATACAAGTAAAGGAAGACATCATACAAACTTTATAGAAGCAAGATTCAGAAGAAATTACGGAAGCTGTTTGTAGACTGTGAAATTTATTGACAAAGGAAGCCATGTACATGGATTCTAGTGAAGACAGCTCGTGATGATGGAGAAGAAATCTATGGAGTGCTGCTGCAACTTCATGCAGCTCAGGAAGACTCTGACTGTAAATAGCTGGAGGCTGGAGAAGTATTATGGAACAGTACACTTGCTCTCTTCCTGCAGATTTTATTGTTTCTGTTTGTTTTCCAGTTAGAGAAAGGCATCCTTAACTAAATTTAATACCATTTCCCATCACCTCAAAACAAAAGGAGGGGCATAAAGGCAGACCTACTGAAATCAAAATGATTATAGGAGACAAATAAAGAAAAGGGAAAGAGTTAGGATCAAGAAGGTAAATTCTGTGGAGCTAAAGAGATGCACAGAGCAGATGATCCTGATTGTGCCTACCACTACTTTAAGGGCAATGTAGTTAAAGCCAGTGCTAAATGATGATTTGGCCAAAGATGTAACTGAAGGAGAGACCAGAAACAGGCTGAACCATCCCCAGATCACCTCTATCAAGCTGTAGATGACCTATGTGGCTAAGACACGATTGGCTATGAAGTGGCTCTGTGGGGCCTTGAATGGCTACTGCTGAGCGCAGCATAACTGAATATTGATCTAGCATGACCAGTATTGTGCTCATATAAAAGACAGTAATAGCTGTTCTTGTAAGCTGCTTCTCTGTGGGAAAACACATAATGTCCAGAAACAAGGCTGCCTAGGAGGTAAGGCCATGTAGCGTGCATATGTCTGACACTAATCTCTGAGGCAGGCAGAATAAAGTGCAAAGCTGTGAGTGTCTTTGTGAGGAAGTTTTTTCGTAGCTGCTGCTGAAGGAAGTGCTGCTCCCAGAAGAAAGCAGCTGCCCCAAACATTACTGTGGCACTGCCCTGGGGCTGACCTTTCTCTGCAAGGACTTACGAAACTCAGCTACTACTCCTGACCTTCTACCTGCACATTGCTACTCCCTCTTCTGTGATTGCCTTCTTGTGTTACCCTAAACTTTCTAAAGCTACCAAGGCCTTCTCCTTCTTGATTTGTGGACACACTATCCCTCTACAGTGACTTCTGAGCTGTCATCTCCTGTTACATGGTACAGGACTGGTGAGCTCGTTTTTACATGCTCTAAGTATTAAAGCAGATAGTGACTGCCATCATTTGGAATGAGAGCTGGCAGATAAAAGAAATACACTGGGAAGTTATGATTAGAAATTTATATGTTCAAATACTGCCAGAATGGCACTTGTCACTGAATTAATTAGATTCTGATTGACTAGAGAGCTTTTGATGCTTCTATCCCTCTCTGTGGAATGACAAGACCATATCATGGGCAAGGAGAAAGAGGAGGCCCTCCTGGCCTCACAGCCTCACTTGGAAAACTGCCCCAATAACACTGGGGCACACAGTCCTGATGCATCACAAGGACATGTCCAAGGACACCTCCTTGGACAGCACCGCCTTGGTGCAGCAACCGCACTTCTCTGCGAGACCTGACTGTTGCTGGTCACTGCTCGTGATGCTCCCCACTGCGACCCTTGTGCAGTCTCTGTGCAGCAAGGAACGCGAATGGGAGGTGACAGGAGCAGAGTGCAGAGGAGTTTGGGGCCAAGAGGCCACAAGAGCAACCTGTGCGCCCTTTTAGAGAGGACAGGAGAGGGCGAGGGGCCAAGCAAGATGCAGGGCTCCTGGACTGAGACCCTCAGGCCAGAGCAGAGGCTCTTCTATCCTACGCTCCTCAAACTCTCCATGGAGGGTGAGACCTTGGGGGCTGCTTCTGCAGCAATGAGGTGGCCGCATGCTTTGTTCTTATCCCTTCCCATGTCCCTCTTCCTGCTCCACACTGGTCCTAGGCTCAGGGGAAGCCTGGCAGATATTAACGGGAGCTCGGACCTCCTTGAGAGCTGGGACCAGGGTTTCCCAGAGGGTTTGTGTATGTCTTCCTGTGTCCCTGTGGGCCAAGCAGTTTGCAAATCGTCCATGAGGGGGTTCAGCCAGGAGCTGATGGATGCCTCTTTCCGTCCCTCTGCAGAGATTGTGTTGATTTGGGATGCTGTCTCCAATTACATCCTACAGCAGATGATGTTGGGCAAGGTGGGCTCTGTTCAGCTCCCCTCCCTTTCTGGAGCTCTCCGTTGGGTTAGGGCAAATAGGGAGCAATCCTGGAAAAGATATCTTTGCAATAGGACAACATCACTAGAAAGCAGTTCTTCTCCAAAGTTCTCCCAAAGGATCGTCCCTTCCCCAGTGGTAGATCAGCAGCTGCCGCCACAGCAGCAGGAGAGAGGGACCAGAGTAGCAGCCTCACATGCTCACACCCCTCACTGGAAGCTTATGCCTCCTCCTCCTTGTCTTTTCCCTCTGCAGGGTGTGCTGATCATGGGCCTGGGCATCTTTTGTGTGGTTCAAGAGCCACTGTGCCTGGGGGCAGAAGTGCTCATGGTCCGAAGACCTGTCTTCAAGCTGGCCATGAACCCAGCGTGCCAACAGTGGCTCAAGGACCCCAAAGTGACTTTCCCCAGTGAGATGGCAGAATGCACCCTCTGCTTCCCCTTGCATCTGTGGTGGGATGGGTGTGGAGGTTCCTCCTCTACGCAATGGAGTTGCAAAGTTGGGCTCTCTTCCTCAAGCTGCCCTAACACCAGGCTCCAGCCACCCACGCTACTTGAGGGCCACGCGACAGGATCTTGGCCAGCTGTAGCACTCACACTTGTTCCTCTTTGTTGCAGAGAACATCGAGATCGAGCCCTTGGATTTCAGGCTCTTGACCCTGGCCACTTCACTGCCATGCCCTGTGGTGGAAGATTGTGTGGATGAGACCGTTCTCCTGTTTTCATCCCACTCCATGAAGCACATGGAGCACGTCTCCTTTGTTTTTAAGGACATTGGGGTCTTGGCTCTCCAGGGAGGCACTCTTCAAATGAAGTTCTTGGCCAGCTGCATTGAGCAGCTGGAGACCACTGCAAGCCTCATTGCGGCCTTGCGCAGTGTGAGTCGCTCAGCTTGCAAAGCCCACTGCCATTTCTGTGCACATCCTCTCCAAAAAGGAACCACTTGACCTCTCTGGGCCTGCCCAGAGGTTGGAGGATTCATCCAGGAGCCGCTGCCACAGACCTTGGCCCCACCAAATTCTCAACACACCTGGCCACAACTATGAGGCCCTCTCCCATCCTTGCTGGGCGGCCTTGGCCCACCAGAACCAGGGGCTAAGGAGCAGAGTGGAGGGCTGGCAAGAAGGGCTTGGACCTGCAGGTCCCCCTTGAAGCAGGAGTAAGGGTTGCTGCCTTAGGAAACAGGCACCAAGCTGCCTTGCCAACCTGCCACCCTCTCTGTTCCCATTGCAGAGTCCATGGCTCAAGAAACTGGTGGTCCCCACTCCCACGAGCTCAGTGAACCCCTTGCGCCGCTTCTACGTCTTCCTGAGGTGAGTGTGTGCCCAGAGCAGGGTCAAAGTCAGCCCAGAAGCCAGGGCTGCCCCCGCTGGCTTCCCTAGCGGCAAGAAAAAGGGGGAAGATCAGGGGAGTTCCGGCTCCAGCAAGGGTAAGGCCAAAGCTGCCTCCTCACCACTTTGGGGCCTTCTGCCGCCGCACTGCCTGACAGCAGACGCGTTCAAGGCTGCTGCTCTGCAGCACTGAAGAGTTCTCATGTGCCTTGCCTACAGAGCAGCGTCCCAGCAAGCTGCAGCAGCACGGCAGGCAGCTTTGCCTCCCCATGCTGCCAGGCTGGGGGACGCGCATCAAGGAGCAAGGCACCGAGAAGCCGCCTCCTGCCAGGTGAGAGACGGACAGGGTGGGAGGCATGAGGGCCACCGCTGGCGTTGTGGGACCCCTTGCAACACACAAGCCTCAGGGCCTCCCAGCGCCTCTTGGCACACGGCTCGCAGCCATGGATGTTGTCCCACTGGGCAGCCGCCTTGCACCGCTTTGCCCAGGAGCTTCCCATACCATTCCTGTTCCTCCAAGGTCGAGAGTTGTGTGGGAACTGAATGCAAATGCTTACGGCAGAGGTGCTTCCCCTGCAACAAGTCCCAGGAGCTTTCAGCGAATTGTGTGGTGAGGTTAGTGGAAGCAAAAGCCTCCTCCTAACTCAGCCCACTGTGTCTTCTCAGAACTTTCAGGGACTGGTCGGGCTGCCTCACTGCGCCCTGCTGGGAAAAGGAGTCTGAGGGGCAGCTCATGCCCCATCCTCCCAGTGCCCCTTGCGCTGGCCCTGCCAGTGCCGCTCGCAAGACTCCAGCACAGCTGCGTGACGGGGCCCTGGGTACGGCCGGCATGTCGGCTACCAGAAGCAAAGCTCGTGCAGGGGAGACTCCCTCTGCTACCGGCCCATGGCGCGTGGGCACTAGGACATTCAGTAGCCTCGCTGGGATCCAACCCAGAGGCTGACAGATTGGCTCTGCTTTTCCACTAGCCTTAGCAGCAGTTTCTCACCAAATACTTTCAGAAACTGGTGTGATGATTTGCTCTTCACAAGATGCAGGGGCTCTGGGTGTCTTGGAAGGGCGGGGAGACGTGGGGCTGATTTGCTGGGCCTGGCTTAGGGCATAAAAGAGCAGCTTTGCACTATGCTAAAAGGGACCCATCTCTCAATGAGGTTCAGGAGCTGGGGCAGGAGAGAGGCTGGGGAGCAGAAGGCAACAAGGTCCCTTGCCCAGAATCCCTCCCCCAGTGGAGAAAACTAATGCTGCTCCGACCCATGCTCCTCCAGGAAAAGTGCACCCAGCCCTGCAGCGCCTTATCAGAAACAGATACCTCTCCCTCTTCTAAGATAAGGCTGAGGCAGAATGTGCAGACGTGGAGGAGCTGCTGACAAGGGCGGACGAGTGAGCCCGGCAGCAGAAGAAGGTACAGGATGCATTGGAGAGCCCTGGCAGGAAGGGCCCTCTCCCATGGGCAGACTGGTGGCTGGGCCTCGCAGGCAGTCGGGCCCAGGCGGACGCTGCCCGTGAGGACCTAGTGCCTCCCCTGCGAGAAGGTCAGGGCTGCCTCCTCTCTTGCCTCTGCCATCCTCCAAGCATTTGTTCTTCTTGCCCTTGCCAAACAGATGCATCTTCTGAAGAAGCAGCTCCACCAGGACCAGCACTGCTCTCCCGCCACAGGCCAGCCACACCAACCGTGAGTGTACAGCGGAGCGAGCTCCAAGCCAGTGTCTGTGCTGGAGCAGCATGGCTAGCAGCTCGTGACTCCCCAGATGCCTCGGCTCCGCACAGGGACATGCCAAAGCCCCTGCTTTCCTCTGCTGTGATGGGGCAGGAGCAGAGCAAGGAAGAAGCCACAAGGATGCTGATAGAGAAGCAGAAAGAATTGGTCACTCTCCTTGCAGGGAAGTGTCGCCGAGAGCCAAGCAGAACATGCAGCTTATGGCGTCCTACAAAGTTATTCAGGAGAACTGGAAAGACCAGGTGCAGCTGAAGCGCCAAAGGATGGAGGAATGGTAAGAGGCTCAACGGTAAATAGACCTCCAGCCCCAGGCCATACAAGTGGCTTTGGAGCTGCCCTTGGGCTCACACAGCTTTCCATGGGGATGTATGGGGCACTGAGATGGCCCACTGGATTCCCAGGAGACACCTAAATATCCCAAGTCCCTCCCAAGTGGCTCAACATCTTTATCCTAGTTCCCACAGGATTTTGGCACAGAACAATCTCCGCAGCCAAGAGCTGCAGGATCGACAGCTGTGCAGGACCATCAAGAAAAACTCCAATGGCCTTTACCTGCACAAATAAATGGTTGTTTCGAGTTAGTGTGAGCCTGTAGCCCGTCCCTTGTGCGACTGAGACTGCAAGGGGCATGGACAGTACTGGAGGGGCTGGCAAGGAGCCCATGAAAGAGAAGGCAGCTGCTGCTCTGGAACTTCTTTGCTCTGAGCCGTGCATATGGTGACCACATTGGAAAGGCCTCCAAAGCAGATGTTCTGGATGTGACCAAGGCACAGTGGCACTACTTGCCACTGCCCGCCTCAGCAAGCATCCTTCCCTGCTCGGGAAGACCACAGCATGGGCAAGACACGGCCCAAAGCCTGCTCTGAGTCACACCATTCCCTGTAGAGTGGAAAACAAGCCTTCTGGCATTCTTCAGGGCTACAGGGAAAAACATGTGTCCACTGCCTCGTTCATGCCATCATCACCAGGATATTGGTGTTCCCTAGACCATGCTTAAGGACGGACGAGTGAAGCCAGCTTCTGCTTGGCCACTACGTGGCTATAGGGAGTTGGAGAGGACGGGGCCTGAGCTGGGCCTGGCCTTCTAGGCCCAGGACGAATCTTTTGGCTATGAAGAGCAGTTGGGGAGGAGAAAGAGAGCTCTGAAATGCTCTGAAAATGCAGCGCTGGCACATAGAGAGGAGAAAACCAGAGCTCTGTGGTATCAGAGTCCCTCTGGCTTTTCTTCAACTCCCTCATTCTGCAAGGGGCTCGGCAAGGGGACATCCAATGCGGAAGATCCATGAAAGCACAACGTGGGCATTTCTCAACTCAACTGGAGACTCAGGCCTTCTGGAGAAGAACAGTGTGTGCTCTCTGCTCCTTTGGGCCTTGCCATTGACCAAGAGGTTTGAACTACCCTCAGGCTGCAAGGAGATCCTCTGTAGCATATGAGAAATAATTACACAGTCAATATTTCATGTCCCAATCCGTATTTCTCCTCAAAAGAAGCGCTTCACCTGACATAGACCCACTACCAGATGGACCATTGCCCTGGGTGAGGGGTAAAAACCCTGGAGGATTAAGAGGCTCCAAATAGGCATGAGGATAAGCATTTTAACCACATCTTGCCACTTTGGCAAGCAGAAGGGGATTGCTGCCTGAGCTTTGTCTGGCACTGAACCAGTCCACATGTGGACATGTAAGTGTGTGCACGGATGCGTGGGTGTGCATGCTCTGTGTGCATGTGGAGAGCTTTGGCTCTGGGAAATGAGCATTTCCTTGGGGTACAGGTGGCTTCCAGGCCAGTCACAACCACCTTGCAGCAACTTGTCCACTGAGCGAGCTGCTACATTCTCCAGGCACCAAGCTTTGGGGAAAAGGCCACTCAAGGCAACTGGTGGGTTGTGATCAAGGAGAAAGACTCTCCTTTGCAGTGTGGTTACAGCTTCCAGGGACAGCACGGCACGACAGCCACTTTCAGCGGAGGACCTCCTTGCCTTGCCCATAAGGACATGGACCCTCCCAATCACAGGCCCTTGTCCTCCTGGTGTACTTCATCTACCCTAATATATGCTGGAATAACCACACAGCCAGGAACAGACAGTCCTGGAGGTTTCTGCAGAACATTGCAGATAACTTCTTGATGCAGGCGGTTGATGAACCAACAAGGGGAGGGATACTGCTAGACCTGATACTAACAGAGATGGTCTAGTGGGAAATGTGAGGTCTAGGGGCAGTCTTGACTGCAGTGACCACGAGAAAAGACCACCTCACTCGTATTGTGGGTACTGCTTCGAGGCAGGGCAAGGCACCACAGCCACTTTCCCAGGGGGAGCTTCTCTGCCTTTCCCATAAGGCTGACATGGAGATAGGGCTCCAAATCCCTTCTCCAAGTTGCTTCCACCATGATGCTGGAATTGCAGGCTCAGCAGTGAAGCTGCTGCAGTGAAGGCCTGCCCAGGCCTTCATCTGGCTCTAGGCAAAAGGGACATTCCTTTCTCTGGGTCTTTTTTGAGAGACAAATCCTTCATCTGATGTCAGGGCGAGACAGTCGGATTGGGAAGCTGCCCAGAGAACTCCTGCAAAATCACCTGTCAGCCACACAAAACTACAGCTGGTCCTTTAGCTGTGTAAAGGATGAACAGTTCTTAGGAGAGGCTCTCAAGATATCTAGAGCAGGGATATCCTCTGCGCTGACCACTAGGGCTGAGCTCGCTGTGCTGTAACAGACATGCCACTGTTATTTTCTCAAGAGTGGGGAATAGGAGCCCATCAGCTGGGCAAGGAGAAAGTAGCCCCTCCTTGGCCCTCCTGGCCAAGCAAGGCACTTCACAGCCCCACTTGGGACACTGCCTTGATGACGTGGGCCAGACTCACAGTGAGTCCAGATGCATCACAAGGATGCGTCCAAGGAGTTGTCCCTATCAGTGCTGCAGCAACCGCACTTCTCCGTGGTATTTAATAAAGAAACAGTTTTTTTTTACCCCAGTCCATATTTTTTTTCTGTAGGGGAGTGGCCACCAGCTGCCAATTGAAGAGAGTGTCCTCTTCTCCAACCTTCTTTTCCTTTGCTTTTCCAGTTTCCCAAAAGACCAGATTTAAAGCATACTTGCTTCGAACACCTCTTTGATTGTATTTCTCATGTACTGAAATCCAGCACTCTCAAATTGATATTAGTGCTGCATTCAAGACATCTTCTTATCCTTATTTTTCTAAAGATTTTTAAAAAGTTAAACTTACTGATTCACTATATCTCCTCTCTCTTTTTGAATTTTATAAATGCAGTGGAAAGTATGATTTGTCTTTGACAGGCCTCTGTTCTGCTGCAGTGCTTTTACTGATGGCAGAGGTTCTCAAGTGTAAACATTAATTTCTATTGAGTACTACACTGACAGGAAAAGGCTCATTTGTACATGCTTTTGCTCTTTTTCTGCTTTATGTACATCACACATCTTGTCATTAAGGTTTTACAGACTCTTTTGTAACCAAAGATCAGCTTCAAAAGGATCAGATGCAACTGAGAGGGATAAATAACCAATTAACCCCCTACTCTACAAGATATTACTGTGCGTGTAGATCTGAAAGCTTCTCAGGCTCTAAGTGTACTGTTTCTTGTATAGCAGGTATCGACCAGATGTCGCTAACTCCTACAGTTTGGCATTCTGTGATGTTATTTCATGACAAAAGAACTGTAGGAGACATTAGGATATTATACTTGGCATACATTTCAAAATAGAGAAACTCTGTATTAGCTACTAGAACTGCAGAATACAGATTGGGCATCTGTGCATTTGTTTTTCCTCTTTTTCCTGTTTTCTTAGCCCATGCTCTTAAAAGGCTTTAAATAAAGTCTTCTAGATGTTAGGCAAAAACAGTCATGAAAGGGAAGTATTTTTGTAGGTCAAGTAGCTTTACTTTGCAACTCCCACAGTGCTGAGGAGAAAATATTTGTGCCTGATAAATCTTTACTAATAATGAATTCTTCTTGCCACTGTTTCAGAATGAGCGTTCAGGAGCACAGAGGTCAGTAATTGCTAATTCAGAGGGAGGCAGTGATTTAGGAAAGTTATACATTTTGGTGTTTGATGTTAACTGCAACATATAGTGCGCCCATGGGGCAGCTGAATGTGGTTACTGAAGGATATCCAGGAGCAGAAGCTCAGTGGCTGACATAGACCGGTGGAAAACTAGCTTTTTGACTGCACAATTAAAAAGCTCTGCAAATACCTCCATCTAACAGGCCAACACATAGGACCTCCTAAGGGAACGCAAACAAAACCAGTTCTGCCTCTCACATATGCACACTGCTGCAGCAATCTTTTGCCTTGCAGTTTCAGCATTTTAATTAGTGAGAGGTACTAATGCCAGAGGAGCATTAGTAATGCCAGAGGAGGGAAGGCACTTTGTATACTTAGGTGTTACATGAAGAGCTTCGTTTTGGTAATACTGATCAGCTGCCATTCTTAAAGATACTTTAGTTCCTTGCAGAGGCAGTTTGTCCTTTAGCTCACGTGCTTAATTTTTTGGTCGCATCTCCAAACTCTTCTGTCATTCAGATTGTTTGCCACTCTCCAAGCTGAATATGTATAGCTCTGTAGCTATATTGAAAAGGAAAGGTGGCTACCTTCCCAATAGGTAACACTGGAAACAGTGTGTGTTCCTGCTGAACACTGAAAATGGAAAAATTCATGTGCCTGACACTTGATTCCTGTAGTAGCTGTAGATATTGTTTACATGCCACAGAAACACAAGTAGTTTATTAAATGCACAGTTCAGGTTGGTGGTTAAATTGCCTCTTCAGTTAAGCCTGTTCAATCTAAATGACATAATGACAACTAGCAGCACTCCATAGTGTGTGATGCAAAAGGCTCATTTTTAAGACCAATTTAAGAATGAGAATCTGTGAGGTTTCTTCCTCTTGCATGGCACAATAACCAGAGAAACAAGCTTGCTCTATAGCAATCCTTCCAGAAGACACTCAGTGCATTTCCTCCTTTTGGCAGTCTCAGCAGACAACTCTTCAAGTAATTGAATGCAACTGCAGTACGGTGATGTAGGCAAAGAAAAAGGTTCACAGCTTCCCATCCCGGGAATTATAATACTTCAAGCATTTGTCTCTGAAATTGGATAGGTTTATTAGTTCCTGAGGGACCTTTCAGGCTATCATTATGCTTCAGACTTCACATAATGCTTTGACATTACCAGCCCAAATAGCTTAATGTGAACTTTGGAGCTTCCATTTATTGTTGTATAATAGGGGAACAGAAAAAAATACTTTTAAAGTGAATGCTAAGATTAAATTACCTGAAGTTAGTAAGAATTTCAGCTTCTGAAAGGGACAGTGCATAAGTATGCTGAATAATAAAGGCAGTATGACAGTATGGAGAGTTTAATCTCTGGTACTAGCAATGGAGATTTAATTTATTTAGAATTTATTATTAAAACAGTACTGATATTTAATAGGCACTTCCTTTGAAAGGTACAGGCCAATACCACATTAAGAAAAAAAAAAACACTAGAAAAGCATCAAGATTTCTAAGAACCAATACCTTAATGATTGCTTCTAATCAGAGCCTGGCTTCTAATTAAAACTGAAATCTGTCCTCCATCTGAATTTCAGGAGAAAAATTATAATGCCATTTTATTCATGAACCCATACGTCCCCCCTCTCCACCCCTTTTTTTTTTTTTTTTTTTTTTTTTTTGTAGGATGTAATTGACACTGATTTTACTGATTAATTCACCTGTCTCTCATTAGTGTCTGTATTCTCTTTGGTACTGTGTCTGCAACATTTCAGAGGAGAGACTTTGTATATGTGTTTCAGCATAAAACCTTCCCAATGTACTTCCTGGAATATGAATAGGTTCAGGAGTACAAAATTAGGAAATGCATTTCAATTCTCAGGTATGTGCTTTCCTAGGTCTTTTTTTTTCCTTCCTTTCATTCCCTCCGCCCCCCCCCCCTCAAAAAAAAAAAAAAAAACAAAAAACAAAAACCAAAAAAAACCACCCACAGTAGTTTAGGTCTTGCTACAGAAACCCTTAGTTAGCTAACCAGTTCTGCAGGAGGTTACTCCAGGTATATAGCATGAAGCTTGAATTGTCTGCAAAGTTTCATCAGCTTAAATCTGTTTTATATTATTTGAGCATCTTGAAGTCTTTGACAATTTTCAAGTACATCTGAGTTAATTTTAGTTCAATATAAACTTTTCCTCCTCTCTGTATCCCCAGAGGGCTGAAAACTATGCAAAGCTTTACTACTGATAAATCAAATTCCTTAAATGTTCCTACTGAATTATGATGATCTCTGTCAAGAGACTTAAACAATTTGTAACAATTTGTTTTATTGGCTGTTCAACAGAACTAAATACAACTAACTTATGACTGTTAAGAATTTTATATTACTTGAATTCAATTTAAAAAGCAATGATGTTATATTAGCTTCCAAATACTGCAACCATATTGGATTCCACTGTGTTAAATACTTTACAAATGTGTCAGGCACATGTACTCAGTGAGTTTCTAGTCTAAAGAATGCCTGGGTAATTTCATGAAATATTCTATATAAATGCAAATTAGTTATTATTACAGTTACTGAAACAGTGGAAGTTGAATTTCTTTTGCATGCAGTATGTCATTGCAATAATTTCCTGGCAAATGAATGCAGCTTTACAGAAAGGTGAAGCTCTCTGTCTTAGTCTCAGTATCTCATCCCTCCTTCTTACTCTCATCCTATTTCAGGAGTCCCTGGGGCTTTGGCAGGGAGTTAGAGTTCATTAAAGTATTGGTAGGAAAACAAACATAATACTACTTTCTTTTGCATCAAAAGTTAAGTGTGGCATATCTGTTCATTCCAATGCACTGTGGAAACCAATGAAAGGAAATATTACCCTCTGCCTGTCTTTATTTTTTGAAGAACATTTAAGCAATATTAATTTAGAAACAGTAGTAGGAATACAAATACATATCTAATCTTTTTACTGCTATTTAGCATATACAGCAACTTCCTTGTGAAACTCTCTAGTCTAATTTTGAACCCCTTGAGAGGATAGTCTGAAAAAAGCAAAGTCTGTATTTCACCTTTGACATTTAAATGCCAGGGTCATTCAAGTATAGTTACTGGCATTACAGAGGACACATTATGAAATGAAAATAACCTTTACACCACCAAGGTTGTTATCCCACTGGCAATATCACAATATCCCATCTTTTATTTTTTTAATATCAGAATGACCATTCAAGAGACCTCAAAGGTCTATGTGCTATTTGCAGAAGTTTCTACAGGGCAATAAAATTCAGACTTTAGATACATATCAGTAATCTCTTTCTTCAGTTATCTTTTTACAGTGCAGCTAGGGGAACCTAAAGTTTGGAAGGGGAGAAGAAGGAGGAGGAGTCTGATGAAGATTACAGATGCAGTTCAGATGTGATAGAAAGAGACTTTGTTGTTGTTTGATTGCTTTTATTTTAGACTTTATTCTTTTGCAGAGGGAATAGTATAAAGTGTTTTGTAGCTCAAAAAGCTACTGAAAGTTGCTGGAATGAAAGCAACTATGAGGGGAAAAAATTCTCTTGCAAAGGCACAGTGAGTAGAGTGATGGGTTTTGCCTGTTTTTTTTTTTTCACTTTAATGTGTCTTGTCTAGTACAGCTCTATATTCTCTGTCAAAAGTTCACTGTTCTAGTGTGTGATCAAGTGAATGAAGTTTCAGAGAACAAAAGCTTCATTAGTATTTCCAAGGACTTCCCCTAAGGAAAGGTGCCCCCAGCTTGACTTCAAAGCTCTATATTCACTCAGGATTGTCTATTAATGTCTACTTATAGCTATGTGAGCTCAAAAGTGAAGAACAATATGTATTGTTATAGCTAGCTGAAACTATATATTCCTGTTGTTTAAAAAAAATATTTTTTTGTTGTCAAATTCTATTAGGATTTTTTAATTGCCTATGATACAAGGTTTATAGAAAAAAAATTCATTTGCTTATTGAAACAAAGCTGCATTCATCTAAAATCCTGCTGACTAATAAAAAAAAGTGAAATCAAAACAGCTTTTGGTAATATTACCTGAAAATTATAAGCAACTTATATTTTGGATGGATGTCTCTTCTATGTAACATTTTACTTTTTACAAATTAGAGAGTCATGCTCTGAAGTTTCTAGCTTCAAAGGAAAGCAGGGAAGAGATGAAATTGATTAAGATGGCTGGAAGATTCCAGTTATACCTTGAAAATGAGTATAGCTCTAGCGAGTGAAATGCCAGAGATTATTCGTTTCTTCTCATGATAGCAATAACTTTTGCTACGTCAGTATCAAATAAGAAAGCTTTGTAACTTTACAGTGTGTAGCTAGAGCTTCAGACAGCTGAAGTTTCTGTCAGTGTTATTAAGATGTTGGAGATGTGTTTGTTTCTGGTGTTAATTAACCCTTAAGCTTGCTACCACTTTTGTACCTTACTGTAGAGACCCCATAATTGGTTTCTGTGCACAGCAAACTGCACACATGCAGGAACTTGACCTTGTTTCTCCTGTTAGTGCTTCTGAATGACCTTAAACAAACTGAGAGGTTTCTTTTGGTCCTCCTTGCCCAAGCTTAGGATTTCCGTGAAACTTTTCTTAGGGTTCTGTTTGTTTTCCTTTCTGATAAAGTTAGACCCTCTACGTATTACTTATTCTTTAATCAAAGCTTTTCTTGTTTGTAACTTCCAAATATCTTTGCATATTATCTTTCATGAAATTGTTGGTGTCAAAGGACATCTGCTGCGTTATACTCTAAGGAGGATGCAGCTTAATAATCCTTGAAAATGAAACAGTGTGCAGAAAGTCACTGGCAGTGACTGAAGTGTTGGACAGAGTGGAAAAAAATGGCTGGAGGGCTTGCAAGGAGAAGAGAATTTTGAATAAGAAACTTTGAAAGATTTAGTGAATATACTGTATAACATCTTAGGGAGGAAAAGTCATGGGTAACATCTTAATGATCAATTCCTACTTTTTTTAAAAAACATATATACTTGAACGTTACTGTCTTAATAACTATCAAGGTTAATTCTTTTTAAAAAAACAATCTTGTATCAAAACAAGCACTTAGTCTGCTGAACTTTTAAGCTGTCTGCTCCGTATTTAAGGAAAAGGAAGAAAAAACATAGAGGACACTTTGTACAATGTTCCAAGCTAATAGTGGGGGTTCAGCTCTTCTCCCTTTAGATATTTAAAAGTTAGCTCTCTAGACTAAATTACTCATCTAAAATTCTCTCTGCAGGCCAAAACTAAGAAGGGAAGGGTGTTTCTGACAGTAGTTGATCCAGTTTTCACAGATATTTCAGAGAAGGTGTTATCTAGAATCTGTCTCCATTACTTTGTCTCAGGCTCCCTCTATAGTCAATTTGCCTAAGAGCTGAGAGGATGTTGACTTTTTCTTTGTTCTGGTAAATAAGATCGGTTGTATGCTGGGGCAGCCACAAGCCCTGTGTTGCAATGTTTATCTGAATGCAGAACAGTTACTTTTTAATATGCCCTGTGCCTCTCAATGAGCTACGGATGAAGCTAAAGAATCTGACTTCTGGGCTTGGGCTTTTGTATTAGATGTCAAGAATCCTAAAATAAGCGGCCACAGTCCTCTATTGTATGAAGCATTAAGGGCCTGCTAAGTCTGAGGACCAGGGAATTTAATTATCTGCTGAGTACAGCCTGAGCTTCATCAGCTTTGTTGTGAGGATAATTTAGTTGAGAATATTCCAGACAGGGTAAAGGAACAGAAGAATCAGAAAGCAGATATGTACACAGGAAAATTTCCCAGATGTGATTAGTGGGAGCAAAATATCTTTGGATTTTTTTTCTTCTGTTTTTGTTATTGTATACTTCTGAGTTCAGACACACATTGCATCAGGCAAACGAAAAGCAATTACTAATATCTTTTGTAAGTCACTGCCACTTGGTAAACAAAAGTCTTTATCACTGAAAATTCTAGTCCAATGTTATGCTGCTTTTTTTTCTTTAACACAGTATAGTTATGTTTAGTTTTAATTCTTAAGATTTTTATTAAGACTATATTTAGAATATAGGCAAACAATCTTGAAAATAGTGCTGTAAATGTCTCTAATACAGCTTTAATAACTGATTACCTTATCTAACAACTTGTATGAAACTCCTTATATTGGAAGAAGATTTTGCACTTAATCACTTTCAAAGATAAATATATAAACTCTTTAGAATGAGAGAAGTCCTTCAGCAATGATTACATGAAAAAATGGGCACTTAACCATGTAACTAGATGGTCTGGGGATTCATTTCACCTTTTGTTTAGAGGTGAAAAAAGAAAAGTAAAAAAATGTAGGACTTGTGAGACCTTTGTCACTACTGAGAGATGGTACAATTACCTTTTCTTGTTGTATTCAGTTAGTAAAATGAGCTTTTCTCCAGATGGGACAGAAAGTAGAAAGCATTCTCTTAGGAATATCACTGGAATTATGAACAAGTCTTTGAAGAACCAGTAGTCCTAGGCAAAGGTAGATGTGACAGTATGGCAATTGGCCTGGCTTGCTTTGTGTTAGAGGCCTTTTTCACATTTCATGCCAGTGAATGACACAGATTCTCCATTCTGTTCTTCAACTTAAAACCATTGCACTGGAATCTCTTTATGTTGTTTTTTCACTGAGGGAGGCTTGTGGTTAGGCTGTTTTTGGACCCAGTGTAAAGAACCAACTCTTCTTTTGGAACTTTCACTGCTCCTATGTTATATTTCTGAGTATGTGGCTTCCTTCTGACTCATTGCTGTTGTTACTCTAAAAAAATGGCAGTGCACTGTTTGATGAAGTCTGCTTTCAAAATGGGCCTTTCTTGCTGTGTTGCTCCAGGCCATTGCTACTCTGACCCACCACTGTTGACTGTACATCAGTGCTCAGGACTCTGCTTATAATCAATATCCTTCCAGGGCTCAGACTGTCTCAGGATTGCCTACCAAGTTTGCCCCCCCATGTGATTTACCCTGTGGTTCTCTTCCTCAGAGCATATATCAAGTGAGAAGTATGAATTGGACATAGGTGTCCTTAACAGACACTGTAGAAGCTGAAGGTGAACTCAGCAGCACCTTGTGGTGCTTTTGACTTCTGGTTGAGTGTGTTAGCAAGAAATCACTCCTGGGAGCCCACATGCCTGCTTGCTGTGAGTCCTTAGAGCATGTGTCTGCCTTCCAGCCACCTGACTTCCTGAGATGAGTTAGCCTGATTGCTCTTCCTGCATCACCTTGGTGTGTCAGGGGTATTTTAGTTGCATATCTGTGTTGATGTCTGTGAATTATCTTCAACCAAGAGGTAAATCTCAATCTTTGTTATCTTTGGCCAGTAGCTAAAGTCTTACCAGACTTTTGCAGTGCTCCAAGGCTAGTCTTGAGCTACTATTAATCTCATTTTAGATTTTTTTTTAAATTTTTTTTTTAAGAATCTTTTTCAGAAACATGATGGATAAAGTAAAGGATGAAAATGATGGATATAGAGACATTACATAGCTACTTAAATATACACAAGAAATGAGTGTCTTCAAGCAGGTACATCTGAAATATTATCAATCAGACTTTCCTATCTATTAAACTCAGCTCAATATGAGAGGCTGCCAAAGACATCAGAAAATGAGTTACACTTACGTGATTGTTGTATTTACTGCAGCCATATAGGCCTAATTCCATGCTATTTTATCCTGATATTACTTCATTTCAACTGGCATGGCTAAATTTTCCTGTAATACCAGCTTTTGTAATGCTCCTTGCAGAAATTGAAAGGTGAATTTTTTAAAAAAAAAAAAAAAAGTTTTCTGGCATCATTCTTTTTCTATTTGTCTGTGAAAGACACACCAAGTTGTCCTTTAGACATCAAAATACCTTTTTGTGCATCAAAATGTGTACTTAGATGTATATGACATAAGATATATCTGAAGCTTGGAAGGCCATTACGGACCATTAAGGCTGATCACATATCAGGTCTCAAGCCAGAGACAAATAAGTGCTCTTGACTATACCAAATTACCTAAATGTTATATTGGGGTAGGGGGAAGCTAACTTCTGATAAATTAGTCATTTGAAATAGCAATAACTTCAAGATACCACTTGAAAAGGATTCTTAAATTTTGAAAATGAGACATACTGTGTTTGTGTTTTATGAGTAGTTAGTCAATTAAGTCCCTACTTAAATTGAAGGACTTAGAGTGCATGAGAACATAGGATTTTTTAAAAAAGTTCAGCATAAGCTTAAATACTTTGGATTTTATATCTCCATCTTTTGATAAGCCTCATTTTGCATTTACTTGTAAGTACATGTACAGTTTCTGTTTATCCTGCTAACTGAAAACTCATTCGGCAATCTTTTCAATTGAGGTTTATGCAAAAAAGGTTTATCTTTCAGCACAACAAGAACTCAAAATGAGGGATATCTAACAAGTGTTTATTTTTAATCAACTTTCTTTTCTAATTTAAAGAGAAAATGAAAAGCTTTGAAAGAGTTTAAAAAATACAGCTCTGCAGCTGTGCAAGAGTGAACAGTGCAGACTGGCCATGTGCCTGCATCCCCAGTGGCTTTTGGACGGCTGTTGGTCTCCTTTTTGATAGCGGATGGATTACTGAGGACCATCATGTCTTTTCTGAAAAGATGGAGCTTTCTATGAGGCTCCATCTTTCTGTTTTTCCCCCCATGGATCCTTGAGTGCAGGTTCATGCACAGGCTTGTCCTAGCAGAAGGGTCAGGCTCTAATAGTGACTTCTGGGAAATGTTTTTTATCTGTGACTCTTAGAACACTGTGTCTCTGTCTGCTCCATCAAGATGGATAAAGAACTTACTCCTATTTAATCTGTGCTGTTTCTATGAAGTTATGTTGCTTCCATAGGCTTTTGTTTCCACTTATACAAACATCATTTCTTATTGATTGAATTTGATGTTGAGGAAAAATTGCTCATGATGTGCCCTTGTTGCTATTTTATCATAGTCTATTATAATTTACTTTCAGATAAACAGAGCTAAATAGTTGTTTTCCTCTCTCTGTATTAGCAAGCCTACCTAGATATTAAAAATCAAAACCTTTTAACAGAATCTTTTATTCTCCTATATATCCCCATTATAAGGTATGGTATCTCATCCTATCTTCGATGAATAGGATGAACCCAGATGCTTAATATCTGAAGTAATGAAAAAGTTCTTTCCTGTGAGCAGCACATACAAATGTGGTAAGCAGTGTTTCCCTAGGTGACCTGTGAAACAGAATTGAAAACAGTCAATGACAGAAGAAACCTGGGTAGGCCCTGGATAGTGAAGTTGAGCTTCTTTCTCTGCAAAGTTCTGCAAGTCTCTGCAAAGCTCCAGTGATATTTAGACCTTAAGAATGACACCTCAGCTTGCATTTTGGTAGGGGCAGTGAGAGCTGCAGGTAGGAAACTCTGAAGAAGCAGCTGCACATTTTTTCCTCTTTTGGGTTATTTATGAACCTTGCGATTGCAAGGCACCTTTTCCAGGTTTTAGGTGGCCTGTCCACCTCATCATAATCGGTAGAAATGGGACACGTCATAGTGGATGAGATTGAAAAACTCACTGTCCCTGTCACAGCCAAGAAAAGGGGGCAAGGTCCAAAGTCCATATTTACAGGGAGTCAAACCAAGGTTTGGCCCACTGGAAAGAGAGTTTGGACATTGCCGACGAATCAGGTAGGTTAGTAGGGTCAGGAAATTTTCATGGTGAGACGGAATTAATTCTGGGACATCAAGCCAATTGATTGCCAATTGAAGACCCCCCAGCTATCAGATTGATCGCCCGGCTCACAAATATATGAACTATATCTACAGAGAATAGGAGAGCCCTTTTTGAAAAGACTCTCACTATCCTCTTGATGTGGCTATCCGAAAGCTCATGGTTGGAAAGGAGCTTCCCATTCTTGCTATACCACTTCCCTCTTGCGCCTGAAAGGAATCCCAGGAACTCCACCTCTGTGGTTGATGTTAACTTCTTGACCTCATCTAACAGACGTTTATACTTCTGCGCCTTTTCTGCTGCTGCATCGTTCAAGGTGTTAACCCCACTTTCGTAGTAGACCATTACATTCACTAGCTTGGCACAGGATCCCTTAACCAAAATCAAATCTGGGTTGAAGAGCTCACTGTTATCTCTGAGATGGGGCTCATTATACACCTCCCATTCCAAACGTTTCACTTCTTCAGCCAGCAAACCTCACAAATTGTTATGTCTCTTGATCCGTGCTTCCTGGGCTGCAGGGCAGTAGCCAAATATAAGGGCACAGGACTCCCGCTCCGCATAACAATGTCTGCACCCCCTAGAGGCGCTATCACCCAAGCCACGGCTCAAGAATTCCCATGTTGGGTAAACGTTGGCCCGCTGTTGGATGGCTGTTATTAGCTTGCGGTGGGGAATGCTCTGGTAATATATCAGCCAATCATTACTTATGGGATCATTTTCAAAACACTTGATCTTGTGGCCCTGAGATCTTAGATTGGCCCAATCCTCTAACTCCCTTTTTCTCCATCTACATGGAATGGGATAGATGACCCGGGGCGCAGATCTTTCACACGCTGTTGGGGAATCTGCAGCCATTGAGGTATCACTCGGCACCCTTGTGAACTTGTCCATCACCAATGGAACCTTATCTGGCCACCTGCCCGCAGAGATCCAAACCTTCCTTAATTCCTCTTGCATTCCCTGCTCTGTAGTCACCCTCCGGATAACCTCATCCTCAGATTGGGCGATCCACAATAATCTGCGAGCCCTGATTTCGGGAGTTTGGCTCGCCAGACGGGAGAGTCCCAGTCTGCCGTCCTTATAACTAGCATAAAGGACGGCATCACACATACTCGGTGGTAGGTGTAACCACTCCTTGATGGCTGTCCTGATCTGCAAATCCAGGGTTTGCAGGTGCGTCGCACTCACGCCCAAATGATCCACACTGAACAGTAATCTCGGGATGGCATAGCTCTTCAAGATGTCCACCTTCTGTAATGGTTTAAGTGGGGCACCCCTGGTGATCTTCACCCAGCAATCTAGTTTTTGCAGGAGCTCTGGTTTGGATATCACTATCCAGGGATCTATTCCCAGGCCTAGCTATTTCTCTGAGCTACCTGGGTTGATCATATTCAATCGTTCACCATCAATTGTCCATGGGTCGCAGTCGTTGATGGTATACAACTCCTTTGTAGGCCTGATTAAAAAACCATGACATTTAGCAGCCTGTACCCGCAGCCCAGTACAATGACAAAATTCCTCAACCATTACGATATTCTTGCACATACCGTACCAAGAATCACTGAGCAGAACCAAATCATCCGCAAACGCAAGGGATGTTACATGCTGCTGGCCACATCTAAAGCCTTTCCACTTTCTCTCCAGACCACACAACAATGGATCTAAAGCTAGATTGAACAGGAGTGGAGTCATTGGATCTCCTTGTTTCACACTCCCGAGAATTCTAATCCGTTCAGAGCGCTGGCCCTCCAACTCGATGATTGTACCACCGTTGGTATACAAGTTCCTTATCGTGTCAACAATATGCTCGTCAACACCCTTTTGGGCTAAGACATGGAGGATATGTTGATAATTTACCATGTTGAAGGCCTTAGTCAAATCGACAAAGACTACCTCGAGCGTCCTTCGATCTTTCTTGGCACTACTTATTAGTGCGTGGAGGAGTTTAAGATTTTTCTGAGCAGTCAGGGGCTGCTATAAATCCCCTCTTGTGTTTATTAATGGGGCATGCCTGCCGAAGTCTGGCGCCTAATATCCTGGAGAACAGGTGTAGAATGACAGACCCAATGGTAATGGGATGCCAGTTGTTAATGTCCTCCAGTTTCTGAGGGTCGGTTGACTTAGGTATTAATACAGTCCTCCCATCCTTCACCTCATCCGCGACCATCTGTGGCGAACAGCCATAGATTGAACATCTCTGCCAATCGGCTGCCCTGAGGGTCCATACCAGAAATCTCCCTCAGGGAGAGGCTGTCTGGTCCCGGGGCGAAGTGTCGAGACATCTCCATCATGTTCTTCCTGACTTCCATAGGGTAGAACAGAGGTCTGAAGGTGGAGTTGTCAGCCATTTCCTCGCTATAAAATACACCCAAGCCGGAAAACGGAGTCACTTCCTCCCACTTCCTTAAGAAGAATCTATGAAGATCCTCTATTGGAATGGAGCATTTCATGGACTCTATATTGTCCGAGATGATACCAGCCAATTTCTTCCAATCTATCGATAAGAGCTGCTGTTATCTTAGATAGCAACCTCGCTCAACCACCCTGCGTTTCATTCACCTCCTCTTTCTTTGCAGGAACGGCCTCGGCAGGATGTTTACGATGGTATTTCGACTTCAACATTGTGAGCTTCCCCTCGGCCAGCAGGGTTACCTCCTTTAATGGACAAGTGACAATCTCGGCTGCGTCTTCCACACTCTCCAATATCTTGTGGAATAGACCAGGAGTAGAAAGGGACCCAGCGCAGATGTAATCCCCCAGACATCGTCTATACTATCGAGGGTTCTTAATACCCTCAACCTCTTTCACCTCGGAGGAGGCGTCCCTCGTTTGCTCTCTTGCAGCACCTTTCACAGGCAACGATACCTTTGACGCTGCCGCTAGCTGCCTTCTTTTATCATTGATCTGCTTTGCCGTTTTCGAGGGCAAATGCTCTGCGATCAGGTTATTAATATAGTGCTCCTTCTTATACTTTTGTTCCAGTTCAATCACTTGTGCAGTCTCTGCTTCCAACCAGCAGCTCTTAGACACACCACACAACCCTTTGCCTTTCGGACCAGATGCCTCCATCCGTTCCACATTCCTAGTAGATGGGTGCATAGATCTTTTTTGCTCGGAGAGGCGGCTTTTGGTCTTAAAGCGCCCATTTGCATTCCCCACACTGCCACTCAAGCGCCTCTAGAGGTCCCTCTGCAATCTGAACTGGGAGTCCCTGGCACTTGGGGAAGTGCCAAGCGATACTATGATGTTTGTCATTATTCCTCCCACACCAGGAGCACTGATAAAGGATCCTTTTCTGACCATGGGCTCTCTTAAGATGGTCATGCAAAGCCGCAATTTTGCCTACCCTAGTGCCACAGCATGGGCATGCTGGATGGTCCTGGGGAATTTCAACAACCAGGGTAGAGACCTTGGATGCCTCACCCCTGGCAGCTAGGATAGGACTAGACAAGATAGGAGGAAGGGGGTGGATTGCTATGCCAGAGGGAGACACAGGTTCCCCAGATAATTCCGGGGACCTGGCCTCATGTTCTGGACTACGAGGAGTGGTCCCTGTCACCACAACCTCATCATAAGCCTCCGGCAGATCTTTTAAGCAATCCAGGTTAGTGGGATGTATGGGTAAATTCTCGCCTCCCCCCTAATCACCACAATCTGAATTATAAATTGTCAATGTTTGGTTAAGGTGGAATTCCAACTCAGGAGACTCAGGGGTTCAGATCAGCCCAGGATACCAATCCCCCAGGTAATCCTGAGGATGCCAATTTGAAAGCCCCTAGGGAAGAGGCTAGGACCCAAATACTTCGAAATATGTTTGATATTTTACACCTTGAATACTACTGAGTAGTTGGCAAACACTACTCAATAGGGCGCGAGCAACTGCTCTGGGGCAGAGACAAGTTTAGTTACCTGATCACTTGGGGTCTTGGCAGGAACCATGGGGAGATATTGTCTCTGCAGCTAAGGCCAGGTTGTAGCTATGGTCCCCAGTAAGAGAGTAATAGTTACTCCACTCTTTTGGGTTAAGTAACTGTGAGTCATCTAAGTTGGGACAAAAGGAAGGAGTTGGTCTGTGTGTAAGACGAGCTTTTGGAAGGTGTTGAAAGTTTTCTCAGAGAAATTTATCATTACAAAGTCAAGGTGTCATTGGCGTAAGTGAAATAGGGAACTGTGGGATCATGAAATTAAAAGAGAAAGAAGAAGGAATAAGTTAAGAAGCTTGTTAGCAACTACCCACATTTACATTTTAAAATTGGCAATTGAAAGGTCAGGCTAGCAATAGATTAATGTTATGAAATGAAAAGTATCTATGAAAATGCTCTCTATGTCTCCTCTTATTGCTCAGGCAGAGCTTGGCCCTGGTGGGAGTTGTGTTTGACTAGCAGGCAGTTTGGCAGCCTCTCAGCGTGGGCTGCTCCTTGCTCTGCTGTATATGACTGCGAACTCTGAGTGCATTCAGAACAGGTATTGAAGGACTAATGCCCTGCAGATTTCTTTCTGCAAAAAAAAAAAAAAAATAGTCAAAATACTGCTGAGTTGCTTAAACCTTTCCCGAGCACACCCTGGCTGCCTCATCTGTAGCCTTGCCGGACAAAATCCTCTGCCCGCTCCTTATTGCCTTCATCTTTGCTTAAGCTCTGAGAAGATAGTGTCTTATTCTTATGCAATATATGTCTACTTAGAATTTTTTAAAAAATACTACTTGTGGTACAAATTTGTACCACAGTTTTGAATTCTATTATATTGTGAGCTGCAGAATACTCTGTTGGGAAGCTTCCCCACCGTTTCCATCCCACATACATGTGATATTGTTCTTGGTTATAAAATACTCAAATCGCATTCCATTTTAATTGCTGCCATTTTTAGATGTCAGCTTTTCAAACAAACAAAAGAACTGTTGGTACTTTAATATTTTTAGAGATAAGGCTCAAGTTAAATCAAGAATTGCCTCATTAGGCAGTCCCATTATTTCCTTCAACAAAATTACTTTTTTTGTTTTGCATACTTAACAATTATCCAGAACTTGTGGTTTACTTTGTGAAGCTGTGACACTGTACGTATTTGGTCCTCATTACTTCTTAATTCTGACTAAATCGTTTCTATTTTGATTTGTATTTTGGTTAAGTGAAGTTATGAAGGCATTGTGTCCTTCTAGCAGGATTTACATCTTCAGTTTAGATACCTACATAGGAATTACTGCCTACCAGGCTTTTTTTTCTCTTCTTTAGTTCACCCTGGTTAGAACTAAGCCTGAGAAGGGATTGAAATTATTCTGGAATTATTTGCTTCTGGAATTATTTGAAGCAAATGTCACAAGTCCCCTATATTTAGCTATTTTTATTGAGAAACTTTAACATCATTCAGCTGATATTGGTGTAGCTGATCTCCTGTCAGAGATATCTCACTCTGAATCTCTAGCTTTTGGTATGAGCTAGATAGGTCTTGAGCAGTCTCAAGTTAGAGGTTATTTTTCAAAAAAGTATAACTCTAGGCTTTTTAATAAAAAGGCTAATACCTACCAGTAGCATCTACCTGATTGGCTTATATGCACCATGTGAAACTCCGATGTCTGTAAATATAGGGGTTTTTTTCTTGCTTTGTATATGAGAGTCCCTAAGCGCAAGCTGCATCATATGAAAATTTCCCTTTGCCACTGTCCACTGTGAGAGGATATAAAAATCCAGCTTTATTAACTGCAGGAATTCTTTTGATTTTAGAACTGCCTACTATTTTGTTTTTCTTTTGTAAACAACAGTATTGTTCCTTTTGTTCTTAACTTATTTCCACTTCTCCTGATTTCATACATAAATCCCATTGCACAATGTACTTATGGTGAATTAGTCTTTCTCATTCTCTCCTGTTTTGATCCTTTGTAAAATGCTGGCTGGTGAAGCAGTAAAGTTTCCTGTTGTTTTTCAGCATTGTACTTCATGTTGGATCTTTGTGACAGCCCTATAGACAGCTTGCATGGAAACTGACTTTAGTGCAACAGCAGTACAGATGCTTTACCAAGTAATCACAACTAGGGCAGCTATGAGCTCAGTTTACTTGGATAAGCATTCCCCATGATAATGAGAAAATCTTCATTGATTCTTATTGTTGATTCATTATTTCTACTACCATCTGCCAAAGAAATGTCAGCTTATTCCTAAGGACTCTCTCTGAAATGTCTGTTTATCATCCTATCACCAGTCTGACTATCTCTAATAGAAGAAAAGGAGTGTTTGGGTTTGCTTGGTTTGTTTGGTTTGTTTCTTTTCCTGACAGATTTGAGGAAATCCTTTCAGGCTTTTATTGATTTCTATCCATGAGCTACTCTCAGTATGTAATAAGCTGCAATGGAAATATTGCTTTATAAATAAACCAAAGGGCACAGCCCCTTTGACTTGAACAAAATATGATCAAGTGTAATTCTAGTGAACTGGCACTTGGAAATCCAGAAAGGGAAATCTTGAGTCATTATCAAACTCTGTGAATTTTATTTCCACCCTCCTGTGCCAGGATGACTAAGTAAATTAGAGGTGTGCTAATCAGTAATCTAGACAGTGTCTTGTGTCTGAATATTTTCTGAGACAGTCAAGAACACTTATATAGCTTATAGCTTTTTATAAATTAGCACATTTTATCTTACCCACCAGTAAGTGGGTACTTACAGGTACCTAGTAGCACTGGTAGTACTACCACCAGTTTTTAAAAGTTGTTAGAATACAAAAATATTTTAAATATGAGAACATTAAATTAACCTCACACACCTTTTTTAACCATTTAATTTCTAGCTAAGGATTAGAATATTAATATATAATTCAAGTACTGTCAGGTTCAAAACGAGGAGAAAAACACAATGCTGCTTCTCATGCTATTATTAAACTGTAACATTACCAGGAAAAAGTATTTGTTCCTCTCTGCTTCATTTCTCTCACAATGGAAATGTGTCAGCATTTTCATGAATGGAAACGTGTCAGCATTTTCATGAATGTCATGGATCTTGGCATCCCAAAGAAGTTTTTTTGCCTAGCTTATCTTTTAATAGATCCATCAGTTCCCAGCAACTCCGTGATCAGTTGTTAACTCCAGAAGAGTTTCAGTTTTTCAGCTTCTGCTACATTGAATCTTGTTTATTCAGTTGAATGGATGGCAGAAAGCAAGAGTCACATTTGATTAGCTCTCTCCTGCACCATAGCAGTGCTCACCACAAAGCTGGGAAATGGGAGCCAGGTCTCCCTATGTGTGTAGGGTAGGATGCCATGGTTGACAAGACTCTTCCCCCACTCCACTTACAGCAGGATGCTTGAGGTAAGACATGTAAATTCTCTGCCTCGTGGCTCCTGCCCACTAATCTGCAGCTGGCATTTGGATATTGCTGTGTTGGGTCTCTTTTATGTGCTGAGAATTCATTCCATGTGGTGATTGCCAGATTAGCTGCAGGAGCTCTGAATAAGGCCACACTGCAAGGGAGTTACTGTCTGTGTCCCCTTGCTCTTCCTCTGAAGTCTAAGCAGTAAGCCCATCTACCTCTTCATCAAGGTTTTGCCTCAGGAAAAAGGCAATTTTATTTGATGTGTGAATTTAGAATAGACTTTTCATCTGTCTTCCAGATTGGACGAGAAAGTTCCTTATGGATGTTATTAGCAGAATTCTCCCTTGTATAAAGAACGACCATCTCTCATATGTTTCTGGCCATTTTTTTTTTCTTCCAGATGTGTTCTTGGAAATTTTATTATCTTGATAATTTGGAAAGGAATGGTACAGCATAAAACCTCCTCTGGCCTGCTCAGTTTCTGAAACAACAAACATCATGTACAGCCACATATACTGTGTTTTTCCTAAGCAAACAAAACTTGCTTTTATTTACTATCAGTGACTGAAAGTAAAATTTTGCAGATTATGCACTGGCATTTTGAAATCCAGAGAGATCAGATATACTCAGCATCTCTACCTTGTACTTTGTGTAAAGCTCCATCTAGCAACTTCTGCCACTGGGAAACTGATATATTCATATTCTCTTTTGGAAAGGTTAGTCCCTCCTTCTCTGTCCTTGTAATAGTTCTTCTCTCACAATTCAGAGACTTCTAAGCTCTTGGCCTTGTAAAGTTGCTGTCAGTAGAGCTGTCATATCAAGGGCTAAATGTCCCAGAGCTCTGGTGAAGGTGTCTGCCTGTCTAGATCTGCCTTAGATGGCTCATGATAAATTAGAATTTAGATTTCAGTAGTTGAATAGGAACTCTCTGTAATCATCCTGAATTTATTTTGCCAGACAGACTCCAGGAGTCCCAGAGGTCTATTATACCATGTAGCAGCGAGAATAATATGTTAAAGATTCATGACAAATCCAATTCTGGAAATGGTAGTTTATTGTTTTCTGCCAGTGACAAGAGTAATAGATGGATTTGGAAAAGATTCTGGAGGAACAGAGGGAAGAATCCAATGATAACTTTTCATGGGCATGAACAAAATGGAAAAATTCCCAGTCAAGCAGGCCATGTGTTTCTATGATGTACGCAGATGCCAAAAGCCTGTTTCCGATTTTTTTTAGATTGCAAACAACATCGTTTATTTCAAGTATATTCCTATCTATCTGGTATTTTGAAATATTTTACATACAAAAGCACCTTTTAATCTTACTAACTGGTTAAATTATTAGTTAGTGTAGCACCTAAAGGAGAATCAGGACAATATCCTAAAAATGTAAGACTGAATTTAAAGTGACCATGTTAACTTAATTCTGAGATGTACTGTAAGATTGTGTTGATGCCACAAAGATGGTGGAATGATAATGGTAATAGATCATGGTGCTGTAAGAAGACAGATGAAACTATTAATTGTTCTCTTCAAGTGTGGTGGTGGTTTTTTTTTTTCATTTTTAAGTGGGATTTTATTTCAACATGTAAGTTTTCAAAACCTTAAACTTTTTTATTGCCATAGGCAAGACCTATTTCCATGCTTAGGTCACTAACATGCAAGAAATTATCATGATCTAGAGTCCCCAAAACCACAGACCTGCATTTAAAATCTTTTATAGCAAAAGTAGCTCCAAAGAAAAAAAATCCTTAAAAAAATCAGCATGTTAAACAATTCCTAATGATTTGGTTGAATATGTACTTATTTTCCTTTTTAATGTTACCTATGCCTCTAACTTCCTTAGTATGATTATTCTTGGCTTTATATAAGAGCTATAAGAGCTTTGGCAGTCAGGCACTCAAACTTGGCAGAGTAATTCAAAAACTTTCTGTGTATTAGAGAGTGAATATCCACCTAACATTTGCCACAGTGAATTGCAGTTGTTGATTGCTGCAGTCTTACACAAAGGCTGTTCAAAGTGAGAGCAAGCTATGACATTTGACTCCTAGATTGATGGAAAATTTTCTAAACAAACATCTCTTAATTAAAACAATTTATATGGAATTCACTGATTTCTTCTTTTTTCTTCTTTTCTGAAGAAAGCTTTGCTATGTTTTGTTTTCTTAGAACCTAGAAATGATTTTTGTTTAAAACCAAGCAATGACCTATAAACAAAACCTAGAAATTATTATATTGACTGCAAAGTGTACAGAAGAATTGTCAGCACAGAATAAGGGCTTTCTTTTTGTTAGGTGTTGAATAAGAATGGTCTGTGACTCGTATTTAAAATATTAATCTAAATGTGCATATCATGTTTTACGACAGTAGAAGCACAGAAGTATTTCTTCTGTTTGAAAGTATTGCTAGTTACTCTCCTTTGTGGTCCTTCAACTTAAAGCAAACCAAATCTGTGAGAACATGCTTCACAAGCTTGAAGTAGGGCTGATACCTCACTGAAGAAGTACGTGATCATCTTTCCCTACGAGGGTCTTCTATAAATGAATACCATGAGTCATGCCTAGCTGGCATACTCTCATCTTTATTTTGCTATGAAAGCTCTTTTGCTTATACAGGTGTTTTGGGGCAGATAGCGGGATGCAGAATGTCTGTGCCTTTTGCATTGACTCTGTAATTCTGAAGTTGCAAATTGCCTAATCTTTTCCTCCTGTTTAGTAGTGAGGTTGATTTCATTATTCTTCACTTATTCTAGGCTCTGCCAGACATCCAGGAGTATTTTAAATTATTGTAAGTCTGCAGTTTTGACCGCTCCATTTCTATACAGTGAATAAATTTCCCTCTCTGGTGTTTAGCTTGAGTGGCTGCTGGAGCATCTTTCGTTCCTGGCTCTGTTCTGTCTGCAGTGACTGATTTCAATGGCCATAACCTGTGGCTAACATCCTTCTTATCATGTCTGTCTCTTCTGTAAACTGAATGCTTCCAGTTCTATTAACTTTTGGTCACTTTTGTTTCTATGTTCTGCTTTTCTTTCCATTTGTGGCATCCAGAGCAAATATCTTTTCAGATATGAAACTGGGCCATGTAGCACAGAGTAGAATCATTCTAATTATGAGAGCTAGTTGAATATTTAAATCTCCAGAGATTTTTTCAAGGTTTTCAAAAACTGTTACTTACCCACAAGTTGAGATTTAAGAACTAAAAAGTCCTAAAGCATGAATGGAGTGGAAATTTCCAGAAAATGTGCAGTTAAAACTGTGAAAAGCAGGCATTGAAATGTCCTGTTTGTATTTACTGAAGTGAAATGGGAAATAGCCCCTCTCTGCTTTCCTTTCACTTGGGCTTAGCAGAATGCACTCTGAGTGTCCAAACACTGCCCCTAACTGTCCACATGAGTAAGAACCACAATTCAAGTGCTTTAGGTTACTTTTCCATCTCTGAATTGTGTCTACCAGCCAGACTTGTACTTAATCTGTGAGTCTAGTGAAATTCTTGTAACAACTCTATAGCTCTGCCTTGCCTCGCTAAAGGAAGGACCTGCAATAACAAGCATGAAGACTGGGCAGCAGCTCAGCTGCTGGACTCTAACCAAACAGTAGATATATTTGAGCTCACCCAAATCATGTTAAAAAAAAAAAAGAGAAAAAGTGTTTGTGTGTGGGATACTCAGGAGGAAAATTGTGGGCAGAGTCATAGAGTCATTATGGTTGGAAAGATCATCCATCTAGTCCAACTGAAAGGCCTTCAATACCATACTAGCTGAACCATATCCTTGAGTGCTTCATCTACATGTTTCTTGAACACTGCTGGAGGTGGTGACTCCACCACTTCCCTCGGCAACTTATTCCAATGGTTGACTACTCTTTCCATGTCTAACCTGAAGGTCATGAGAATGGGTTGGGGTGTGAGGGGCATCCCTATGGCTCAAATTTAGCTACGCTGGGGCATGTGGTTAGCCCCTCTCTGCTTTCCTCTTCTAATTTGAAAATATAACTGAACATCTGTTAAAGTCTGAGTGTGATTTTTCAGACCTTAGCCTGGGTGGTGGGACCTTCAGAAAACTGCCAAAAGAGATGCTTTTTAAATTGCTAGGATGCTCTCATTTCCTTCATTAAGAATGATTCAGACACCTGCACTACACTAACATCAGGCAAACAACAACAACAAAAGTATATTAATCTAAAGAAAATTAGTTTGAGTTTTTATCATCTTGCTGAAATCAATACAGTTGTGACTGCAGAAAATAGCATATTCCCTCTTTGTCTCTCTCTTTCCTCTCTCTATAAATCACTTTCCCCCACCCTGTTGTCCCAATCCACTGTTGGGGGAGGTTTGAATATGATCCCAAGAGAGAGATTGACACAAACAAGGTCAAATGCCATACAACCTTATAAACTCTATTTTCATAATAGCGATAGCAAGAGAGAAGAAAAGGAAAACAAAAAGAAGAAGAAAGATAAGTGAATGGGAGAGATTCAGTAAGATTAGTTACTACGATCACCACCAGTTGAGTTACGCTTTGTCATCTCTGCCTTGGTGCAGGTGATTATTTTCTTGGAAGAGAGTTGAGAAGAAGGAAAAGAAGCTTCTCTCTTTGCACGCATCTCCCCCCATGGGAGAAAAAACGTAGTCCTTTTATTGTCTCAGCTCTTGAAGAGTCTGCCCACTTTCTTCAGGCTTTTTGTTTTTGGTGCTCCTCTTCTCCCCCACTCAACTGCCAGCGCTGCTCATCAGGCTCTGCTGAGCATTGCTGGGGACTTGAGCTAATCCATGAAGTGATAAATTGTGTAGAGATAACAACCTTGAGCTGATATCCCAGTCTTCCCACGGGCAGGATGCCAAAGCCAAGAAGTTGTTAATTATATGGAGATAAAACACCTGGAGTTCATATCTTAGTCTTCCCAGAGATAGGATGCCAAGGCCAAAATTTAGCTGATGTCGTAATCTTCCCAGTAATAGGAGGCTAGGAATTCGTAAATTATATGGCAACAGTGTTGAGACAGAACACAGTCCACAATAGTCTCTTACACCCATATGAACAAAATTCATTAGAAACCTGAGCTGATTTTGAGGTAAACTATTTCTAAATGCATTCCTTTCATTTTCTTTATGCCTACAGAGAGAAAGAAACCCTTGAATACTTCATTGAATGAATTAGTAATCAAAACTATTCTTTCTGATATATTTAGAAGAACTTTGTCCCAGTCCAAAATCTGTTGCATTCCCAGTGGGAAAAAGTCAGAATAAGGCAAGTAATAAACACCTCTTAAGAGCTGCCATCAGTAGGAGACAGTATCAAGTATTCAATATCTCCTATATACAAGGAGAGATACCACACTGGTTGTTTGCTATCTGTGCTTAAACTTGCAAGAGCAAGCTCAAAGTAAGCTTGAGCATGGAATTCTGTTAGAGTCTGAGACTGATCATAATCTCACCTATTTTCTTTGCATGTATATGTGTATTTTAATACTTATTAGATTACAATCAGATGGATGGACCAAATACAGACACTATCCAAGAGTAGGCTGATGTTAGTTGTGGTTGCAGAAATTTCACATGTTTTTGTCAAATAGCCACAGTAATAAGAAGCTTGGTTCACTCTGAGCTGATTGTTACAGCCAGTACACAGGAAACCAGCTCTTAGCTCAACATGTACCACTGTAATTGGGTAGTAAAACAGAAATGAAATCAGAAAACAGATCTGTTTCAGTAAATCTGTTCTTTTTGTGCACAAAAATAAGCAGTAGATACTGACCTCTGAGCAGTTTGACTCAAAGACTGTACTCTGATTCACTGTTGGGCTCAGTGCAGCAGCTTGCTTACTTAAAGGTTTTTCAGAAAAGTATAAACTAACATTTTGTATCCTATATTCTTCATTATTTTATTACTGTAGAATTCTATGCTGAGTAGTTAAAATCAATCTTTTATTTCTCTTTATAGGATTAAGATGTACAGTCTATTAAACTTCTTGTTTATCACCATTCAGATCATTTTATCAGTAATTACTGCCTCTGCCACAGTTGTTAATACAATTTAAAGCACTAGTAAAAAAATAAATAGTTAGGAAGTGCATTATCACAAAATTTTCAAGTGCTTTTGTAGCTTAAATACTAAAAATATGTTTATTTTATAAAATATTGGGACCTTAGTGATCTTACAAAAGGAAGTAAATTCCATGCGGTATGAAATATTTTTCTCTGTTCTTCTAATTTTTCAGGAAATATAGTCTTGCTTGTCATTTAAGTGTGTCCAGATGTAAATGTACCACTATGTCCAAATTCCTTATCTGGAACAAAACTAGCTGTTCAAATACTGTTGAAAAATACTTTGCTAATCTCTTGTGTTTAATGCTGCAGAATCTCATGAAAAATGCTTTAAAAGTCAGTACTAACTTATTCCTGATATGAAAGTAATAGAGGCTTTTGTAATGTTCCTAAAGAAAGGAAATAGGCATGCTGTTTCATTCATATGAAGCTTCCTGATGTCTACTTCATGTCTGGAACGAATAATAAGATGTGTCATTTGTCAAATGAATACTCTAAGGAAAGGGACTTGACATCAAAGCTGTATAGAGTTGAAGACTGAAAGTAAAAGGATGTTGATGGCATTGCATACTCTCTCCACTTGTTTCCAGATGGAAGAAATCATGGTTGAGGGAAGGGAGATCTAGGAAAGAGACCTAGGGCTCACTGAAGGGCAAAAGTGCCCAATCTGGAGCATTTTCAAAGTAGGCTAGACCCTGGAATTGACCTAGAGTGGACAAAGGTGCAGCAAAGTAAACAAGATGCTCTCTGAAGTCTGCAAGGATTAGGGAATCGGTTCTGGCAGTCCATGACTAGGGAAAGTGCGTGACTTGCCTTTCTGACCTTGAAATTGCAGGCTTTGAAATGGCAGAGGGGTGAATGCTTGCTGGTGCTTTGTGGCCTATTTCTCTGAATGTCATAAACTGATTTAATCCTGTTGTAAGTAGTTTTCACTGAAAAAATACTGTGAATGTTTGATGCCAGGCATAAAATGTATACAAGTTCCCTGTTCTGTGTGACCCTCAAAATGCTGTGCTGCTCTTCACACCCTGCTGGGCTCCAGTGTAGGTATAGCAAGACTTTTTTTGAAAAGGAGTGTAGTAGCTTCATAGCTAACTAGCCTGTGCCACTGAAAATCTAATCATGCTTATGCTTAATCTTCTCAAAGCTGACAGCAAGTTGAAGCATTCGGCGAAGTGTTTCATTTCCGTGTTTCATCTGCATGCTGCCATGTGGTTCCTGCTGAGCACCCACAGTGTAGGCTTGTCCAATGGCTATAAAGAGGAGACTGACTGAGACTCTTTAGCTGTCTTTGTGATGGCTGCTGGCAATGTAAGCAGATTTCTTATGGGAAGAGTCACTTTCTGATTGTTTGTGCATATAAATGTAGCCATATTTGTGCATATAAATGTTGCAAGAGTTTTCCTGCAGTCAAGAAGTAAAACTTCTAGGGCCATTTCTCAAATATATCAGTTGAGGAAGCAGGAAAAAGAAAATGAAGCTCTTAGTTGCAGAAGCACACTTAAAAATGTATTGATTTAGATTAGGTTTATTAGCATTATTTATAGTGAAGCTGAAGACCTAGAGGCACAATGTAGTGATGGGCCCTTTTGTGAGAAGACTTTTTGTGGCTACCTCTGATACACAGTAGTAATGCAGATGGGAAGCCAAACTCTCTTTACAACAGGAAGAATGCATGTTTTTTTGGTGCTAAAAAGTGAGATATCCCTAAAGGATGTGCATTTTATTGAATGTAGTGTTCTTCTTACACTACCATACTTTCTGAGTTTAATTAATTTGCTCCGAATCTCAATCAAAAAAGCAGCTGCAAGGAGGTGGAAGAAAAAGGAGGAGAAGGAGGTAAGTAATCTGAAGCATTCCCAGAAGGTCAGAAAACTGCAGCATGCTCTACAGGTGTGGGGCAGTGTTAGTGTCTCATGCTTAGCCTATGTAAAACCTTAAAAAGATATTTTATTAATAAATTGTGAGGCAATCACAGAAATGGGTTGTTATTGTTAGTTTCTGAGAACTTCTTTAGGCAATGAAGTTTCAATATTAGATGGAAAAATAGTGGTAGATGAAGCTCTTAATTAAATAAGAAGAAAAGACCAGCTTGCCTGCACCATGAGGCTCTCTATGATTTTTATACTGTTGTGCACTAACCCTGGCTCCCAAGCTGCTCTTGAATATTTCACAAGCAGCATACTGTTTCGGAGGGTTTCTCCAGGTGATGCTCAGCAAACTGTCGTTCCCTATACAGATATGCTATGAGGAAAAATGAGAGTTTGAGTGACATCCTTACATGAATGGCTTTTAGTAGCTGATGACATCAATTCATTAATATCAGTTTTGAAGTGTGGACAGTCTTTCTTTCCCACGTAAGTTTTCTGCTTCTATCATCTCTTGCTCCTCCCTTCCTTTTCCATTTTTCTCTTGATATCTTGCCCTCTTTCATTTTATCCAAAGCAGTTTCTAGTTGTTGCATTCAAAATTCACTGCAAAGTTTAATCTGAGGAATTTACTTTCCTTGCCTGTTTGGATAAGATAGGTACAATCAAAGAATGCTTACAGACACTTGAATAGATTTAGCACTAAAGATTATTTCCAAATTTCTTTACTGAGCTAATCTTAAGTGAAGGGAAGCAAATATATCTCATTCTACATTGGCAAAAATTCACATGCCGTTTTTATGCTAGGAACACTCATGGGGATACTGCAATATGACATCTGCCTGCTCTGACAAGTGAGCTGCAGCCACTGGGAGAAACAGCAGCAGGTGTAGCCATCTGTGTTTGGATATGTAGACCCTGATGTGCTCTTCAGCACACACTCATTGGGGATGCCATCTCAAAGGGAAATAGCCTACCTGGACTTTGTCCTGCTGCCAGCTAGGAGGCAGTCATTTCTGCGGTATTGCGGAGAAAAATAAAATGAGTTCCCTTCCATTTAGACAGGATTCTGATCTCAAGCTCTTGCTTCCCATCCTGCAGTGGGAAAGGGCTGAGGAAACAGTCTACTTTATCTAGATAGATAGTGTTTTTCTGTTACAGTTGATAAAATATCAACTATTTCAACAAAGTCACAGCTAATTTATTATTAAAAATCTTGAAAATCTGCTTCAGCATAGCCAGTATAAAATTTCACTCAGTTTGGGCTCACTACAGCATTGTTAAGCTATAGCACATCTTAGATGTCCTGCTCAAATAAAAAGTTTTCAAGTAATGGTGAAAAATGAATTTTGGTACCATAATCCATTTTCAGCTTCAGCTCTTTTTCATGCTAACCAGCCCTCACTGTTAGAAATAGTTGTATTTTTACACTAGCAAATTTTCTGGCTTCAGCACTGTAGCTATTGTGCCTTGTATATATCCTCCTCCTGTACTTAATTCATGAATTCATTTTATGCTTCATTCTTGAGAAGCCTAGTGATTAAATGTGAGCTTCAGTTTCATAAACTTTTATCCAATGGCTTCCACAAGTTATTGAAATTGTGTTTGATCAAAGCACTACATACAAAATTTCAAGGAGCTGGCAGGGAAATAAAGGAAAGGGAATTTTTCTGAGAGCAAAGAACACCATTTCAAATTAAATCTATTATTTGTGGGCTAAAATCTAGGGAAGAATTACCAGTGTGGGAGGACTTCTTCAAAGAAGGAGAGAAAGGCAAGCAACACTAGTTGTTCTAAGCCAGATCAATAGCCCAAATCTGAGCTAACCAGGTATTAAAAAAAAAAAAAAAAAAAAGCCCAATTTTCAGGTTTTGCCACTATGCAATCTGCGTTTATAGGGGTTATTTAATATTTTTTAAGTAAATAAAATTACGTTTTAAATTTTTTCTTAAAAAAGCTACAGCAGTGCATTTCAAGTAAGTTCATTTTGTAGTCTAAGTTTCAGAAGAGGAGTTCAGAGTTCTACCTAGGCCTGCTGTGTTAATAATGACAGGGGAGAACCAAGAGGCAACGTGAAACCCTGCTATGAAATTGGATGAAACTAGAATTTCCATGTACACACACATAATAAAACAGAGAGTTTCAACCTGCATATCCTAGGGGTGTATCAAGTGCGACCAGATGAAGAGGCTACCAACGAATCTTGCTTGCAGATTCTTCTCTGATGTTAAAAGAAGTGAAGGACTGGATGTTTCACAAAGCAAGCCAGTGACCTGATTCAGCTCATCCTCTCTAGTGGCGGTCAGACTGAACTCTAGAAGAGCATGCTGGTGAGATTGACGCACCCTCAGAAAATTGTCTGGGGTGAAGATATGTATGAGTGGAAGGGGATATTTATAGAGCCACTTGGGAATGTACAGTTCTGTCACAAGGAGAGTTCTACCTTGTATCAGCCTGACCTTTGTGTCCTTATTTGTTTTAGATAAGCATGTGTAGCTACTAGTGAGTCAGCTTATTACAAATAAAGTATTTATAAACTAATAAATACTAGTCTCACTGTGTTAAACCATGATTCCTCGGAAACCAGATGTTACTGGATTGTCATCTGTAGGGCTGTTTGTGTTCTTCCATTACCTTGAAAATCAGTCCTTTGCCCTGATGGACGAACTTCAATTTTCTGGTCTTTTTGGCTTGTCATTTCAGTTTTCCCCATATAAACTAATAAGCAAGTAGATCTGCAGAGTGAGTCATCTTTCAACTTCCTCTGTCCCCAGCAAACAAACTTCAAAATGTTTACTTCAAAAAGTCATAATGGAAATTGCTGGCTTTCTGCCTTCATTGCTGAACTTTCACTGCTGCCAGATATGTCCTTTGGTTTTTCTTTCAACAAGCTGAACTTGCTGTTGGAATTAATCCAAAAAAAAAAAAAAAGGAAACTTTCAACACTTTAAGAATATTTGCTTTGAGCTTTGGCTGTTGCATTTTTACAATGACTATGTTGGTCCTGAATTCACTGATTTGAATCTTTTTGAATCTTTTGTACTTTTTTTTTTCCAGCTTGGTTTGCCAAAGGATTTCTGCCATCATTCAGCTGAATGTTATGTAAAGGACTGGAAAATAAAAATGGTGAAAATGATGTCCTGTAGTTGTCCTGCAGAAATTATGTCCTGCAATTGATGTCCTAAATAACAAGGCAATGAGGTACAAATAGACAAGTCTAAAAAGCTTAGCCTTGAAGCATATGCCTTTTAAAAATGTACTGAAGAGGATAACCTTCCCTGATGTTCTCGGGTCATGCTAGGTAGTCTGTAAGCAGGCTTTAGGAAGGTCCCTCAACAGCTAGTATACTGGATTCAGGTACTTCAGCTTTCTTATCATCAATCTGAGTCAAGACTCTGCTGGTTTTTTTGTATATACTAAAGTATGGGAGAGAAAATTATTAACTCAGAAATATCGTTCTAAATTCTCTTTTTAGTTGGCATTTACCTATCTTGAACAACAAACAAAAACTAATATCTTGAGGGCAAAAAACTACCACTCAATAAGTAATTAAAAAGGACAATTAATCCAGTCAGAGTCTTCTCAGTTTTCTCATCACTGTGTATTAACTCAGACAATAAACAGAGTATGAACAGATGAGCCGTGAGAAATATTGTACACAGTCTTTAACTTTCTTCTCTGAATTCGTATATTGATGCTGCAAATTTTCAAAATCAAAATGGGATAAATAAAACTTGTAAAAGGTCACGCAAACGTAGTATGAGCTTTATTAACTTAAAGAATGTAAAGACCATTCTTCTACTCTTATTTTTTTTTATCTGCCTTTTGCTATTTTCTTCTTCCTCTTTAGATTTTTCTCTCTCTCTTCTGGCTTAGCTTTATGAGCCATCTACAGCTTCAGCCTCAGCAACTGCCAGAGACAGCAGACATTAAGTGAATATCAGACTGCTGAGTAGCTTTCTTAGCTAGATGTGAGCTATATTTCACAGAATCACAGAATGTTCAGTGTTGGAAGGGACCTCTAGATATTATCTAGTCCAACCTTCCTGCTCCAGCAGGCACACCTAGAGCATGTGGCACATGGTGGCACTCAGACAGGTTTTGAAGACCTCCAGAGAAAGAGACTCCACAACCTCCCTGGGCAGCCTGTGCCAGGGCTCTGTCAGCCTCACAGTGAAGAAGTTCTTCCTCACATAGAAATGACACTACCTCTGTTGCGACTTACACCCATTGCCCCTTGTCCTGTCACTGGCCGCCATTGAGAAGAGTTTGGCCCCATCCTCCCTACATTCCCTCTCCATGTACTTATACATATTAATCAGATCCCGTCTCAATCTTCTCCAAGCTAAATAGGCCCAATTCACTCAGTCTCTCCTCATAGAGGAGATGCACCATTCCCTTAGTCATCTTTGTCGCTCTCCACTGGACCCTCTCTAGAAGCTCCACATCCCTCTTACAGTAGGAGCCCAGAATTGCCCCTAATAATGCAGGTGGGGCCTCAGCAGAGCTGAAGAGAGGGGCAGGATCCCCTTCCTCGACCTGCTGGCAACATCCTCCTGATGCAGCCAGGATCCCATTGGCCTTCTTGGCCACGAGGGCACTGCTGACTCATGGTTAACTTGATGTCAACCAGGACTTTCAGGTCCCTCTCTGTGGAGCTGCTTTCCAGCAGGTCATCTCTATTCTGTAGTGATAGAATCATAGAATGCTTAGGATTGGAAGGGACCTCACAGGTCATCTAATCCAACCCTCCAGCACGCAGGGTCACCTAAAGCATGTGGCACAGGGCTGCATCCAAACAGGTTTTATGATCTCCAAAGAGGGAGATTCCACAACCTCTCTGAACAGCCTGTGCCAGTGCTCTGTCACTCGCACTGTTAAGAGTTTATTTCTTAAGTTCCTGTGGAACTTTTGGTGCCTCAGCTTGTGGCTGTTTCCTCTAGTCCTATCACTGTCCAACACTGAAAAGCAGCTGGGCCCCTCCTCCTCACTCCCTCACTTCAGGTATTTATACACACTGATTAGGTCCCCTCTCAGCCTTCTCTTCTTCAGACTGAACACGCCCAGCTCTCTCAACTTTTCCTCGTAGGGCAGATGTTCCAGGCCCCTGATATCCTTGTAGTCCTGCACTGGACCATCTCCATCAGCTCCACATCCCTCTTGTTCTGGGGAGTCCAGAACTGGACACAGTACTCCAGACGTGGCCTCTCCAGGGCTGCGTAGAGGGGGATGATCACCTCTCTTGACCTGCTGGAGACGCTCTTCTTAATGCAACCCGGGATCCCATTGGCCTTCTTGTCTACCAGAGCACACTGCTGTCTCACGGTCATCTTCTCATCCACCACGACGCCCAAGTTCCTCTCTGCCCAACTCTCCAGCCTGTCCAGGACCCTCTGAACGGCAGCACAACCTTCTGGAGTGTCAGCCACTCTACACAGCTTAGTATCGTCCACAAGCTTGCTCAGGGTGCACTCCATGCCCTCGTCCAGGCCATTGATGAACAAACTGAACAGCACCGGGCCTAGGACTGACCCCAGGGGGACACCACTGGCCACAGGACTCCAAGTGAACTCGGGCCCATTTATTACCACCCAGCTCTGCCATCCAAACAGTTCTCGATCCACCTCACTGTGCACTCGTCCAAACCACTTTCCTGGAGCTTCTACATGAGGATATTTGATAGTGAAAGTGTGAATAGATCTCTTGTGGTTAAAGTCTTCAAGATTGCCTTTTCCCAGCAGTAGACTTTTAGGATAGATACTAATGTGCAGTTCAAATCATTCTCCTGCTCCTACTCCCTGAAGATTTTTCTTGTTTCCTACTTTGGGAAAAATTACATTTTTTCTTCTTCATGGGAGAGGAGAAGATGGGATAAGGAGTTGAAGAAGGAAAAAAAAATACAGAAAATGCATGTTTAAAAAAAAAAGAAAAAATATCCTCATGATGTAAAGGTTCAGTCTCAATCCTAGAGGTGATGTGTGTGTGTTTGTGTGTGTGTGCATGCCATCTACATTTTGGGGGATAGGGCTGCTGCTTCTCACAGGACCCTGAGGGATGCTGAGGTGCTTCAGCCCAGCTACCCGGATGGTTTGTTACCACTGCTATTCAGGAAAAAAGGTTTTTTGTATGTTTATTTTCTGTAAGCAAGTCTCCCCTAGGAATAGCAAGCTGTCTTTGGTATCTTCATTTAGGATGTAAACCTATGTAGCCTCTAAATCTTCTGCTGGTACAAGAACTATGTTCTCTACATATTTCTCTTTAGATACTTTCATTATGTTTTGCATCTGATATTTGGAGGATATATCCATTTTGAACATACACATATGCCAGGTTGTTCTATAGAATTGATCTTTATCCATCTAGAGGTCTTAAAGTTTGTATTTTGTTTTATTTGGTTATGTTTTGTTATGTTTTGTTTTGTTTCCTCCCTCAGGACCTAAGTTATCCATAACAAAGTAAGGAACACATGAGTCATCTTAGCTACTGTGCTAAGCATTTGCCTGGGAAATAATGTTGGACTTTCATTTTAATTTTATTTGGACATATTAGCAGTGTGCTAGCACACAAGCAAAATTCTGTTGTTCTAAATGCGTATTTCTAAAAGCCACAAGCCAGGTCAATCTTTTTTTTTTTTCTTTAAAAAGTCCATAGTGCTTAAAAGGAAAGTTACTTGTTTATCATTGGTTAATGACAGTGCACAACAATCATATCCTTCGCTTCTGAGATGTTATATACACACACACACACACACACTCACACATACATGTATATATTTCTCCTATGTTGGTGTTACCTAATTCAACTTCTCAGTTCGAACAGATCAAGCCCTTGGCATGTGTGGATAAGATTCTTCTGCCTACACTCTTCTGCCATGACATTGAGCTAAAAAATACCACTGCACTGAGTGGTATTTTTTACTGAGTGGTATTTTTTACTGAGTGCAGTGGTAGACGTCTGGCTAGCTGATACGATGCTAACACCACAAAGCTCCCAGTCTTGTGTACTGTAGCCACAGATTAAACTTGGAACTGTGTGGAGAATTTTGTGCTTGTGGGAAATATATGATTTTTAACCGTGTTATCTGAATGCAGATTAGCCTATAGCAGTCAGTTCAGCTAGGGAAACATTTGTATAATTTTGTGCTAGCTAAAATAATCAAAACACATCTTTCCCAGTGAGAGAAAATTGGTTAAGTCAAATAGCTGATATCAGGATTTGGCCTCTGGGTTCTGCAGTCTCTGATTCTTGCAAAGACAGTGTACAGAGTCAGTGCTGACTTTTCTGCAGGTAAGGCAAATCTGTCTCCGAGAAGTCTGTTCCTGTAGTTCAGGTCCCAGAACAGTTGTATCTCCTTCCTTATTGTTAAGAACCACATGAATAAGAAGTTGGGCCTGGTGTGAGATTTGTGCTTAAGAGCCAGAGGCTCCGTTCCACATCCTCTACTTGATTCCAGTCACCCTTTGAGTGGCTTGTGAACTCATTCTTCTCAGCCTGGTAGGTAAAGTTAGCAAAACTCTGTTATTTAAACTACCTAAAATAACATATGAGCAAGCACTATCTCAAGATTGAGATCAGAATTATTTCCATGATGGAAAGAAAGGAAATGTTTTGATTTTAAGAAGAAGGGAAAAAAAAAGAAGGAAAATAAGTTCACTAGTAGAGTGAAGGCTGGATTTTCAGTCTTGTTGGCCTCTACTATTCAGACAACTTTTCCTACCTATCTGCCATAAAGCTAACCCAAGAATTACTGGCATAGGAAGGAGAGGAGGGCATCGTATTAAAACAAGTTTTTGATTTGCTACGCCTTTCAAATATACGAACTTTAGATTTCAGATGCTTCTTCCCCGCCAAGTTTACTTCTGTTGAGAAGAGGAACTTAGATTCTCAGAAAAATAAAGATTGCTTCCAAGTGCTAGCCTTCTAAAAATGGCATCTAGAAGAGAGATGTTTGTTCAGCCATCTTCTGCCCAAAAAGCTTGGAAACAGAAAATGGAGAATTTACCTTGCAGAAGCAAGGTTTGTCCTGGAAGACTCCTTGTATCCCTTTTGTCCGTTTGTATATCTGTAGTTATGTATTGGTATGGAAATAATATATTGGGAATGTGAGTAAGACACCTCAAAAGGTAACTTGTGAGTTACCCAAAGAGCCTATAATTAGGCTCTTCTAAAAACTGGTTCAAGATATGTATTAATTTTAAACTGTTCTTTCCTTTTTACTGATCCACCTATGAATGTTATTACTTTTCCTTACCACCTTGACCTGTTTAAGTGGAGTACTAAAAACATCAGTGCCTATAAGAGAAATTGAAAATGCTGTTTTTTTTCTTATACGTCATGGTAAAAATATAAATAAATATAAATGAGATTAACCGAAAGAAAACTCTCCATATCAAGACCCTCTGTGCAGCAATACAAGTTGATTTTCTAGTATCAAAGGAATCATAAAATCTACAATTGTTATTTGGCAGTGAAATCAATGTTTCTCTTAGGGGCTTATGAAAGAGAAAATGAGTTGCTATTAACATCATGAAACTGCTGTCAGCTCCTCTTGACTTCTACAGGACTGCTGAAAGTGAGCTATTTTTTTTTTTTTAATTATGTTTGGATTTTAGCAAATTGCACTAAATATCCTAAGTTTAAGCCATAAAATCCAATAAAAATATACACACATCTTCTGAGTTTTAAAACAGCTGCATTGAGAACAATCCTAGATGCTCAGTGCAACAGCACCCTCTATGTCCTATAAATTTGAATGCATCTCAATACATTTCTCACTTTAAAGTGAAGTGAGTGACAATGTTATTAATTATATGTTTTTCTGGGCCACTAAAGGCCTTTCAGTCTGGCCTTAATGGCATAAAGTTTAAGAGCAAATTTTAAAACAAAGAGCAATTAAAGAATGGAAAATAGAACAAAAAAAGTCTGAGTTCACCACAGGTATTCTGTTATTTTTCTTTGTTTCAGAAAATCTATAATGCAGAAAGAGGAAATGTAATTTGTGATGACTTCAGTATAGGATTTTGTATGATGTTATGTGAAGATTTACTAGATAATTTACCAGAGATGGGAGGTAGCATAGGGCCTTACAAGAAGGGTCCAAGGCAACACAGCACTGGATTTTGTTGAAAGGAACAATAAGTTGCATCTGGACAGTTACTGGAGGAATTACTTGGGTGTAGTATTTGGCGGGAAAAAAGCAAATGTAGTTCTAGGACATATTAAACACTACTGCAGTAGAGACAGGGATTACTGAATTATTTCACACTTGTACAAAACATCAAAACTTTCTGTGGTGTAGAATGTTTAATTATTACTGTATATTAATGTACATTATTATTTTGTACAGTATATAACTGTCATTGTCACTTAACTTTTCAAAATATCAGTGAAACACTTTTAGTGATCGCATGTACCCTCTGTGTTTTAAATTCATAGCTCAAAGCTTTTGCTTATTTCATTAGTCCTGTTCTGCCTAAAGCAGATTGCTGTACTTCCTAATGTATCTTTAGTCCCTTCAAGATCATTTTTAGGGGAAGCTCACAAGGTGGTGCTGTATATTTTCCACATTCAGAGCTGGGAAAGCTGATCCAGGACATGGTAATTTTTTCAGTAGACTAGGTTCAGTAGACTAGACTAGCTATTCTCTGCCTCCTTAGGTTTTCTTTAGGGTTACTGTTAGGGTTTGGTTTGATTTTTTTTTTCTTCAGTCAGATGCTCCTGGGAATTGATTGTTGGTAAGAATCTATAAAGAAAGGGGTAGCTGTGCTCTTTGTAACCTCTGAAATGGTGTATAGGAATAATTAAAGTAGATTATGGATGCACAGAGAAAACCAAACAGACTTTACTCCTATTTAGCACTTGTATGTTAGTGTACTTAGTAGAAGGGAAGGAATATACTGAGTAGCTACACAGTAGAACATTACAATCTAGTCAATCAGAAATACCTCACATATTTGCATGGTTTTAGAGGAGAAAAAGAAAGGGGGGGAAAAGGCGCAGACACTTTTAAAGTTAAAGGTCTTGAGGTGGGATGAGCCCAATGCAGTTTGAAGCAAGGAGGCGAGAAATCCTGGAAGCTCTGACCACCTGAGTACTTGTCTCAGGGAAAGTGAGAGCAAAAGCCTGGATTTCCTGCAGCACATTAATATTTTGATGACTTTCTTCCCCCTTCCTTTGTCTCCAATTAATTTCTAACTATTTTACTACATGATTTTCTTCACAGTTAATTTCTCAACAGTTTAACTTCTTTTAAGATTTTGATCATCACTCCAGTGCCCTCAAGTCTATCTGATCTATTGCATTCTGAATACTACTTTGAAGTAGTCCTAATATTGTCAGTCACATTCCTTGGTTATTAACAAAAAAAAAAAAAAAAAAAAGAAAGCAAGTTATGCAAGTTATGCAAGATCTCATATATGGAGGACATTAAACTACATTAATAAAATAATCTTCTGTCATATCTTGTGTTTTTTTCTGTTTGTAGTTAGAGTGACCAAATAGGGTGAAATAGGAAATTTGTTCTTTGCAAACTCCTCAAAGAGTCTCTGGGCTCATTCATTTCTAAATACATGAAGGAAAGAAGCAGATGAAGGTGTTCAGTGCTCTGTGTTCACTGAAGCGGTGCTGACTGAGAAATGTCCTTCTGTTTGGAGATGGCATGTGAAAGAGGTACAGACTAAATTTGTGTACTGGTAGCTCTGTTTTCCTGAAGTAAGATGAAAACACAGTGGTAAATTGGATTTCTTTTTGGAATATTTTTTGTGTACCAAATGCGTATTTTTCAAAGACATCTAAAGAAAGAAAATCTTTTCATTTATTTATTGGCAGTTTGCATAAGAAGATCATAATATGTCATCCATCACCATAACTAGTTCTGTGCTGATACCACCTGAGATAAGATTGGGCCCCTATTTGGAATGGATTGACTTTAACAAATTGTATATGTGTTTAAAGGTGAGCATATGAATATGGACTCCCATGTATACGGATTCCTTCCAAGCCAGGACTGTGCTGCTTTCTGAAGAAACATTTCTATATGGAATGTGGGTGGCACTCAGGCTTGGATGTGACATTTCCCATTTCTGTACACCTTGGATCAAGAAGACTGAGCTAGCTTAATGGGGAGGGAAGTTCATCCCACTTCACAGCCAGCTGTTGAGAAACTTGCTCTTAGCATTTTGTACTTTTCACAGTGTTCAGATCCCCCAGACTCCTATGTGGGAAGCGCAGGAAGCAATGGGTCCAAACTCTCAGATATCTCTGAGAGAACCTGGTCTGACTCCTTTTCTTTAGAAAAGGAGTTTGCTGCACCTGATGTCTCAGTTGGAGCATCTCTACTAGTGAGCTCCCATGCTAACTCTTGTTTTTAGGAGAAATGTGACTCCCAAACTGAGAAACCTTCCCTGCAAGGTTCCATTCCAGGAATTCCAGTTCTAAGAACCACTTATCTCTAAAAATGGGTGGGACAAAAGTACTTCGGTATATATATATATATGTATATATATATATATAAAGTCCTAATCAGGTCTAATTATGGCTTCAAATGCATTTCAGAGATGGGTTGGGATTAAAGAGGAGCTGCAAAGTAGCAAAGTAGCAGCTCTTTATGGTCTTGATCTCTGGTTTTCTTTTTTCCACTGTATTTTTTTTCTATAAGGCTCACTGAGGGACTGTCAGTGAGAGACTCTTTCCTTCAGTCTATCCTGAAACTATAGCTCAGCAGTGAAGGCAGGGAGGGGGATAAAGTAGAGATTAGGTCATGGTTAGTCAGCACTCCGGCTCTCCCAGAGGTATTGCATTTCTGCTGTGATCCTCATTTAGACCACTAGCCAAATACCTCAGTTTGTCCTGAATGACTAAACAGAGTAATTAAGAAAGATAAAGAACCGATCTTGTCCTTGGCTATAATAATTAATTGTTGATTTAATTTTGTCACTTAATAAAGATAAAACGTCCTAATCGACTGTTTTGGGCTCTTTAAAAGTTCAGAGGGAAAATACATTTAAAAATTAATACTATCCCAGGGAACATGAAATTTGTAATGAGGCTTTGAAGCCAATGCTACTCAGAAGAGTAGACCAACCTAAAACACCATGTAAACCACATTTTAAATAATACAGAAACGCTTTGTAATATCTTGGGTTTGTTTTCTTTAAATGCCTTGCAGAGGTGTATTTAGCATAATACAGTGAGAAAAAAAGAAACAAGAAAAAAACTATGGCTGTTGAACAAAGTTGAAACATATCAGAAATGATTATACTAAGTGTTTTTATGTGCAAAAATTAAAATAAAACTTTTTTCTTAAAAACAAAAGATACATATCTTTTAAAATGTGTTTATGTCTGGAAGTTGAGCAGGATTATAGCAAAATAGATTTAACCATAAAATGATTTAAATTGGCCAAAATATGTAATCTACCTTAAATATTTTTATTGCTCTGAATGAGTTAGTGTGAAAAAGAAAGATTTTTTTACACACTTTCCTCAACTGATTGCAGTCTTTTAATTAAGAAATTAGCTCATTTATTTTTTAAAAGGAAAATGCATTGATTGTACTTTCTAATTTTACACAAAAATAGAAACAAAATAAACCAATTTCAAAAATGATTACGATTTTGCTATTACTTAAATTAAAATCTTGCTTATTTAAAGCAAGACCTTTTTTTACTTTTTAATTAAAAATTTCTTTTTTTCCCCCAGTTCAAATTGATCTGCATTACATTCTTTCAAAAAGGCTATTCATGATACATGTAGTCCATCTAACTCTCAATTATTTCTACATTCAGTTCAAAGTATATTTCAAACAATATTTTTGTGGATATCGATTTGCTACAGAAGGTATAATGTGTTTAAGTGCCTGACTTAATGGAGGTCAGCAGGTAATATTTCTGAATGCAAGATACTTTTCTGTGTTTTTATTCTAAGAATGAAAAAGTTTCACTGTGATATGTTACTTAAAAAAATCAATTGTTAGTATAACTGCAACTTTGTGGTGATTAGAAAGAAAAACAAATTATTGCCATTTTAAGTTGTTTCAGATAGATATAAAGTTTTACCATGAGGTCCAAGAACCTATAAGCACCACAGATATAGGCTATTTGCCCTTGTGCATCTGCTTACTTCATTCATTGTTTCATTTCCCTTTGATTCAGGTCATTGCTGAGTTTCTTAAAATGAGACACTTTTATTTAGCTTTTGCTAATGTGAGATTAGTGTTTCTGGTTCAATGTCTGCAGCTGCTGGTAGGTATTTGCTTATTTAAACACCCTTAATTCATGTACCAAGTTGATGAATGCTGTCTGCTGTAAGCAAGTGCATGCCATTTGTGAACAGTGCCAAGTTGCTAAATTACTCTTAGCAGGATTACTCCCCTCAGAGGACTCACTGCAGGTTTGCTGCCTCTGCCTCACCTTACTGAATTATAGAGCAATTATTAGCCCACATCATTTAAAATGTGTGAGTCATAGGCTCACTGTATTAAGGAGAGAGCAATGACTCATGCAATCAACTGGGCAGATGATGTTGAGAGACTCTGGTTGTGTTCCAAGAGCCCATCTTGGGATGAAGAGGGAGATGGAGAGATACTCCTCAAAGGGAGTCTGTGTCTCCTGCCTGTCACCATCACCAAGGATTTGGGACAGCTTTTTTTTCCATCTGTACCAATATCCCTGGAAGGAGGAGAGAAAGAAGAAAATTTGTGCTGAGTATGTTGAAGTGGAGACTGCATTTGGTTCTCAATCTAAAAGCCATAGTTATTTGACTGAAGTATGTTTTCACAGTCCAGTCCTATTATTGCTAGCTCATTGGTGCTTTGAAATATTTTCCATGTAATTTAGCTTTAGATGTGATCCTCTCACACTTAAAAATGTTTAATTTTTCTTTATTTCTTGTCTGCGTAGGGCTCTTCCATTGTTGCTTGAATCCATTTGATCTATTTTGTGTGTGCTCTGTGCACTCTTTCAGCATTTACTTGGCCAAAGTCCTATTTCTTTCTTTTGAGTGTGGAGCTTTGTTTGAATTTATTTCAGATTTCCCTCTTTTCCTCCCATCCCCTGTCTCAAAACCATTTATTTCTGGAACTTTTCCCACTGATTATAGCAAAAGCTATCTAATTTCTGGGCATAGCAAAAAGATATTAGTTTTTTCAGGATTGATCTGTTATGCAGGTGGGACATTCTTGCTCTCAGATATTAAGTTATAAACACTGCTCAGCTTTTGCAGGGAAGTTTTTGGGTGTTATCTGGAAGCTTTGTGTTACAGGCTTGAATAATTGCAGCTTCCTTTCTCTTGTTTTCTGTAATTAACTTTTTCAGTGGATGCTTGTTTTTTGATTGGGATTGTTTTGAAGTAGCTTGCTGTAATGCAGAAATGAGAGCTCCCTTTTGTAATTTATTGAAATAGCCCTTTCAGTATCAGGGAAAAATGTTCAAAAATGACTCATGCATGTTTTTTATCAAGGACATAATTGAAGGGATTTGATTATCCCATCAAAGCTTTAAGACCATATTTAAGTAATGGAAAGAACCTCTCTATCTTTTTTTTCTTTTTTTTCCCTTCCTTCTCCCATTCACTATTAGTGGTTTATGGATGTTAGCATAAAAGGCAATGTAGCAAGGTATCCCATATACAGGTTAAATTTGATTTGTATCTACAGAACAAGCCTGTGTGTGCATCATTCAGATGACTTGCTAAAGAGTTGCATGCTTTGTTTTGCACATAGCAGATTTTAAATCAGAGGCAGATATTGTAAATAAGTCTTAATTAGTTATTCTTATCTAGATTTAGTCCTAATCGTTGATTATATACCACAAATAATATATATATTGATGAGGCTGATAAGACAAAAGAAGGTTATGATTTATTATGCCTAGTTGTAGGCATGTTGTTCATAAGGGCTTTGTTCACACAGAGTTGCCAGTGTAAGAAGTGATGCCTTCCACACCTTATGGATAGGGCAGTTTAACAACTGAAGCTAACTAGCTACCTAGAAAAGAGAGCCCTGTTCTGCAAGTAACAAGAAAGTCCCAAATTCTTGGGTTGAGGATAAGGACAAAATAGAGTAATACAGAGCAGAAAATTTTTTTTTTTTGTTTGTTTGTTTGTTTGTTTGTTTCTGACTAGCTGCAAACATCTTGGTTGTTCAAAATGTGCATCCTGGTTTGCAGGATCCTGGTTGTGGAAGAGCATGCTCACCGACCTCAGTACACCCAGGACAGAGAAGATTGCCAAGAAACCAACATCCAAAGTACTGTCGAGCTGTCTATTGACTTTAATTTGTGAATCAGGCTACCCTTAAACTGTATAGACATCACAAGAGAGGAAACCCTGCTGGGGATGATGGATCTTTTAATCTAGTGATCTGGAGCAGAATTTGCCTGGTCACTTAGATCCTTCCCATTAGCTGGAGAACTGAAAAGTTGAGGATGGAACATTCTGAATGACTGCAGGCATGAGGACCTGAGTGCCAGCGTAGATGTGATTATAATGACATTTGCAGGGCCAGAGGATGTATCTAAGTGAGAATAATTCTCCTATGGTCAAGTAGGCTAATTTTCTGTCCTTAGTGCAAGTGGCTAATCTAAAAAGGAATATCCAGGGGGAAAAAAATAACTCTTCTTGTAGAATAAGAGTGTTTGTCAGAGCAAAGGAGCCAACATCTTGATGAGCCCTCTTGAGCTCATCTGCTTTACTAAGTTAGGCAATAGGCTAAAGACAGGGAAAGGGCACTTCTACTCATTTTCAAGCTTTTGGTGGGTTGCATATTTCTATAGAGCCTAGAATTACCCTTTTACTGTCCTTGTTCTGCTTCAAAAGGTAACAGACACAAGCATTTCAGAAGCTGTAAAAGCTTTGTCTTCCAATTATCCTTCTTGAGAGCATATAGTGCTCAAAGGAGTTGTTTGAAAGGGAAATGGAGCTTTTATAGCTTTCAAAATTATTGTGACAGGCTTTACTATGGTTCTTGTCTTCTCTCTTTCAGAGGAAATTGAATTTGAGAAGCCACTTTAAAAACTTTTCAATCCTTCTCGCAGAGTCCCTCCAACATAGTAAATGGGATCCAAGTTTGCCTCAGGAATGATGTGATTAGCCTTTTTGATCTAAGTGTTTCTCTTAACTCTTCAAGCTCTCCCTATAGAGAGAGGCAAGAAAACTTGATGTTACTTGTCATACAGATGCACTACCCATGCATTATTCCAGCTATATAAAATATCCAGATGTCCTAGTCATGAAGGAATGGTCCTGTGCTGCGGGTGAAAGAAAGAGAGCCCTCACCCAACATCATCTACCCAAGCCTAAATGTAAGCCTTGTATGTCTTCTATGTTAGAGATACCAGCCCTGCTAACTTGGTAGAACCTCTTGCTCAGGGGAAACATAGGATCTTCCTTCTTGTCTTTTTGCTGAAATATGCAAAGTTGTGCAGAACCTAACTCATCAATACAGGGATCCTAACTGTGCTATCATGTCCTTAGACTGGTAAATATACTACTTGAGTTTAGGGATGAAAATGCAGTGAGAATTAACTTTATCAGAAGGGGATGGGGTGGGGAGGAAAGGCTTAATCTTTTAGGAGGTTCTGGTCTGGTCTTTTGAAAAATTTATGTTAAATTCCAAAAGGAAGTTTATTGCAAATTTGGAGAGAATTAATGTACTCCTGATGACATGAGGTGTAGTTTCAGTCGCTAATAACCCATATAATCATGTAGTCAATAAGCCTATTATTGCTAAAATATAATTCAAGCATGCTTTATAATCTAGACCTTAAAAATCTGACAGTTTAACAATACTTCTAGGTCCTTTTCTGCAGATATTTTCCATTTATGTTACCTAGGTTTAAACTTAAATTTGATGTTCAGAACCTATTGCTGGAAAATAGTTGGCTTTCAATATTTCTTATCCTTAAAAAAAAGAGCATTTGAAAAGAAAATGGTGATAGTGAAGAAAGAAGAGACAAATTTTTTTAGAAAATTTTTGGAATATTTTTGAAAATTGTAGATTTTTCAAAAAATGTTTAGAATTTTTTGAAAATTTATGACTTTCTTTTAGAAAATATTTTCATTTTTAAGAAATTTTTAGAATTTTTACTTTTCTAGAAAATTTTAGTTTTTGAAATTTTAGGAAAAAAAGAAAATTTTGCATATTTTTTGGAAACATTTTAAAAATTCATTAAAATTTCTAGAATTTTCTGAATCTCTTGGAAATTTTGGAATCTCTTGGAATTTGTAGAAAGTCTTCCAGATTTTTAAATTTTCTTAAATATCTAGAATTTTTTAAAGGTTCTTGATCTTTGTGAATTTTTGACTTTTTGGAAATTTTTTTAAAAAAATTGAAATTTTAGAGAATTTTAAGACTTTTTATAAAAGTTTTAGAAAAATTATTTTTTCAATTTATTGGAAATTTACTAAAATTTTTATTTCAAAAACAATTTTTCTAAATTTTTCTAAAATCCTCAAAACTACAGATGTTTCTAGATTTTTCTAGATTCCCTTCTAGTTCCTAGAACTTTTCTAGATCACTTTCTAGAAATTTTCTAGATTCTCCCTCTAGATCTTTACGGTGTTTTTTTCCCCCTTGGAATCTTCACTAGAGACATTTCTAGATTTTCTTCTAGTTCTGGATTTTTTTTCTGGATTTTTTCTTGGAATTTTAAAAATTATCAAAAATTGCAAAATATTCTATAAATTGTCTGCAAAATTGCGAATTTTAAAAAATTCTAAATGTTAAAAATTCTAAATTTTAAAGACTAAGAATTTTCTAAGAATTTTTAAAAAGTTCTTATAAAATTCAAACATTTTCTAAAAACACAAAAAATCTAAAAAATTCAATTTTTTGAACACTTTCTTTAAAAATAAAAAATCTAAATATTTCAGAAAAGTTCCAAAAATTTCTAAAATTTTTCTTTTTTTCTAACATTCTCTAGAATTAAAAAATCAATTTTTTCTAGAAATTTTTAAAAACTTTAGAAAATTTTAGAAAAGTTTAGAAAAATATTTTTAAAATCGAAAATTTTTACAACTTTTTTGAAATTTTTTTAGAAAATTCATACCTCCTTACTGCTGATATTAATGGAAATTAGATAGTCAGCTGTGGGGTGAAGCTTTAAAAAGAAAAACCTGTAGACTTGGAAATGCATTAACAATTTCTGCAAGTTACTTTTTCACAGTGTATATTCTAAAGAGACAACTTTATGGTTCAGCCTTGAATTCCTCTGTAAAAGACATATTGCTCATAAAGCAAATTGGAAAAGATACAGCAGGAGAGACTAATATTAGTTGAGAGCTACAATTCAGTCAGACTAAGTGGGAATTTAAATGATCTACAGGAAAAATTTTGGGGTTTCAGGAAAAAGTCTAGGTTAAAACATTTTTTGTACTTTTTAGGTAGCATTCAGCATCTGTAATCCTCAGTTATAATAGAGAAGAAAGCAGGAAGATTTGAACTGAATTGGAATTACTATGTTGCTCTTTTCCAATTAAAAATCCAAGCTTCCCTCATGAGTGCTGTGACAATCATCTCCTACAGATACCTTCAAAATGTGGAAATAGTTACAAAAGAAATGATTAGGACCTAAAAGATATGATCTTGTTAAGCTGTATGTCGTACAGCCATGGCAGACGTTTGCTAAATTTTGCCTGCAATGGGGAGGTAATAAAAAGACCACTTAAATACAGCGAAGAAATTTCATCAAATAACTGAGAAAGTAAGCAGAACATCTCTAAAGTACTTGGAAAACAGTGAGATATTTTTCGTTTCTTAGTAAGTTAGTTATGTATTACTGAAACTGAAAAAAAAAGTGAAACCTTTTATTGAATATGGTTTATTCTCCTCCTCATGAATGAGTGATGTACAAGTGAGTCAATTAATTTGAATTTGTGAAATATACTTCATGCCCCTCAAGACAGTGGCTTGTGTTTCTTTCTATAGCACACTTTTTATTCTTTTACTCACTGGTGTCTAATAAGAGATGCTGATCCTTTTTTCAAAAATAAAAGTAATTGTTGCAGAATATTGTTTTATTAAATTGATGGGTTTTTTACCTGACAATCTGTTGCTATGGATCCAGTGATATCATGGATGTTTTAAAAATCCATCCTATTGGGAAAGACAATGCTTTTGTATAGCAAGCTAGCCGGAAGTAGGTTAAAGGCGGGGGGAGGGGAGCAGGAAACAAGACTTAGGTAAGTTTATCAGACTTTTGAGACTTCCAGAAGGCTTTATTTTTAATTCTTATGTAAATATGGTTGCCATGCAATCTTTAATTCTTTAATCTTTGCCATCTGTATACCATCACAGGGATGCCTCTGTCTTGCCTCAGTAAGACTACCTAGAACCACAAAGAAGTATGTCTGGTAAATGTCAATGTAAAATTCAGATCCTCAATAAAACTCCAAAACCCATAACCTTTCTAGACTCGTCCTTTCTGCCTGTACACTTAAGGATCTCCAGGAACATAATCATAAGGGAGATAATTCTAATACCTTGCCCAATGTCCAGCCATCTCTATTGAAACACCCAGCACTTGGGCTTAGGGATGTGCTACGCAAGGTACTCGGTTTACCCCAAGCTTCATGTGGAGGGACTTGGTATTTAAGTCAGTACAGAGGGGCTGTACAGGTAGGACAGAAAGTTCAACCTCAAAGTTCATAATCATGGATATATCTTTTCTTCCTGGCCTGGATCTTGATGACTCCTGAGCTTTTCAGCTCTTGTTAAACACATTGAGAACAGAAGGCACTTGTCATCTTTCAAGATAAGGCCCCGGATTAACTCTACCTTTTAAAATGTTTATTTAATATTGAGGACAGGATGCATCATCTTTCATTTCTCTAAACATTGAAAGGGAAGCAGGATCCCAGACAAGCAGGATCCTAGGGGAACTTTTTTCCAGGTGAGAACTCTGTGAAAGCTAGATGCTTCAGAAAAAAAACACAACCAGATTCCACCCTCCAATGAGCAGTTCTTTGTTGTGGTCCCATTCAGCCAGAAGAATATAAATTCTACATGCTCACCTGCATATAAGTCTGAAGACAACTAAACTCCTCTTGCCCCTCTTAATGCTGTTCTCATCCAGAGAAGCAAGACATGCATTTCAAGGCAGCTGTTACTAAGATGAGTAAGTTTAAAGATGCCATTAAAGATCATCCCCCTGGCAATGACTCTATTAAAGACTCTTTAAAAAAAAAAAAAAAAAAAAAAGTGATTTTTAGCACTCGGAGTCAACTGGGAAAGTAATGATGCTTATTATTACTTTTGACTTTAGTGTAGGTAACTCAAATAATTTTTCATGCATAGCTACATGGGATTACAAACTTGGGTCTGTTCCATCCCTTTTGGTTAATAGAAAAAATCCGAAAAATGCTTTCAGACTTCACTTTTTTTTTCTCTGCTTTCTGATATAGTGAAAAGATATAACAGTGAAGAAAGAAAGAAGATAAAGAAGATGATCCACTGTTGGTGACTGATTATTTAATATATTGCTTACTCTTGCCAAAATATCCCAATTAACTGATAACAAATGGCATTCTCTCTCTCTCTTTTTTTCTCTCTTCCCCCCCAAAAAAAAGATATTAATTTTTAACATTTATTAATTTCTATCTGGATGCTAATCTTTACTGCTTACTGTCAACAAGTACAGTTCTGCACTCAATCTCTGCCTAAAACTACATCTGTATTACTTTTGAGAGTTTATTCTTCACTGTTTTGACATTTTGTGTGTGTGTGTGTGTGTGATTTTTCTCTAGAGAAAAGCCTCAACATCGTTAACATTTGTGACAGCGTATGATAGCAATGGATATTAGTGTTAGAAATATGCCCTGTTAATAATTTAAGGGAAAAGTTTCTTGTTTGCTGCAGCAAATTCAATAATAACTCCTACAAAGTTGTCCATGTGAACCTCAGAGGATGCTAGGATGCATCTAAAAATCTGCCATGATGAGTAACTTCAGCTGATTTTATATATATATATATATATATACATATATATATATGCAAAATCCTAGTAAATTTAGCAGATGGTAAATTAAGTTGATTAATTCTGATTTTTTTAATGGTACTTAATGCTTTACACTCTTTATTATACTTGGTTTTATGTCTATCTTCTCAGTGGTACCATGAAACATACTTTTTCTTGCCTCCCATATTGATTTCCCTTATTTACCTCTTCACTAAAGATAATCAAGACTGAACTGAGTGAAGTATCTATTAAATAATGTCTGGTTTCTTTGTATATCATTTGAGGACATCCTTGCTACATCAGTCAACTTCCTAGTGGTCTATATGAGGAATGGCTCATCACTGCAGCAAATATTAATGTATACTCACTGTAAATCCTGGTGTTATGTTGCCAGTCAAATCATGCAATTCCTTCTATTTCTTCACCATTTAGTGTCTATAAAACCAAGATGTATTTAAACAAGTCTTTCTCAACAGCACTAGGTAATGTCTGTTTAAAGCGTTTCCTGCCTATCTACTTTTCTACTTCTCCTTTGCTTACCAAGGGGCATGTGAAAAAGATAGGGCTGATCAGCCCTTGCCTCTGCCAGGGCAGATGTAGCCATGTGCAATTCAGAGCAACTCAACCAAAGATCAAACTAAAAACACCTTCATACATATATATGCTAAAAGTTGTCTTTCCAAAAATACTTTCTTTGTCTGGTTTATGAAGTATTTTTAGTATAGGGCAATCTTTTCTTTTTGTAGTTGCTGCCAGTTCCTTCCTCCCCTCCTCTCATTATGAAATCATCACGAATTAAAGTAAAGATTTTGTCAAAGACCTTTTAATAGGACTCAGAACTGAAAAGACCGCTTTATAGAAGTGGAAAAGGGTAAGAACAGATAGAGAGTAGCCTGGAGCACATTAGCAAAACTGTTCTACTTGGAGAAAATGAAAAGTGCTAATAGATAACATAAATGGGGGGAAAAAAAGTATATGATACAAGCATTTAAGAGAAGAAATCAGAGTTGAAGAGAAGTACTTCAGCTGTTGCCAAGGGAAACAGAGAAGAACTGCTGGTTGTAGGATTAGCCGAGATACCGATAGGATGTTCATCTGTCCTGGCTGTCATGTTATATTCTGAGCCATGGATCTCGAGTGGTATGTAATATATAGAAGAGGGAAAGATATATATATATTTAAATTCTCATTAGGGACTTTTTAAGATGCTGGAACAACATTTTATATTCATGAAAGTGGCCAGTGATCTTCAAACTTAGAAGGCTGTTCCTTCCTCCATTTCCCAGTCAGAACATTCTTTCACCTCTTTGCTATGCGTGTGAAAAATGAAGCAAATTAGAGAAATGTGGGCAGTTATAGCATATATAACTTCTTTTGGAAACATTGTCTGGAAAAAGGAAGAAGGAAAGTCTGTACAGAGTGCCTGTGTATGATAACATTTTTATCCTCTAAGACCGGAGATGTAGTTGCTCTTATCTAGCAATGTTACCTTGCCTGGTAGTCTTTTTAAAAGGTATTATAAGGCTTGCCTTTCATGAGATATCTTCTGATTTATACCACGTGAGCACTGTAGACCCAGTCCAGTAATCCTATGCCATTGTATCTTTTAAAAATGTAAGTAGTCCCCTCTACAGTTGATCTACACCCCTCTACCTAAAGGACAGAAAACGTCTCTCTTTTGCTTTTATTAGCCGTACTTCAGCTTGCCAGTGGAAAAAGAATGTGATGGATGACATGCGTTGGAATAGGAGGTGCATGAGGCACCATATTTCACTCCTAATGTTTGTGATTAAATTTGATATGTGTTTGGCTGGATCACGGCTAGTCAAGCTATTTTTTGTAATTAATTTGAACATCTTTCTGACAGCCTGGCATGCAAAGGAAGTGCATTGTTTATTAGCCCTAGTTAGCCTCTGGTCAAGTTTGGTCATATGTAAAAAATGCATGCAGAAAGCAAAAACAAAACAAACATACACACGCGCATGCACATATGCACACACACACAAAACAGAATTTTTCTTGAAGTTTCAGAGTTTCTTTTTTTTCTGCTTGTTTTAAAATTTAGCCTCTGATTTATGTCCTCCAAAGCAAATTCCTGATGCTACTTGTTACCTAAAGGGACAGATAATGTAATTGCTGTGAAGTGTGATTAAAGGTAAGATATGTTGTGCCTATCAGTAACATTGTGTTGCACTTGACTTACTTCGATGCAGCATGCCTCTCATTCTGTTTCTTAGGGGGAAATTCCATTTCATAAAACGAAAGCTAAATGAAATTCACGGTCCACAAAAAAATGGAATCATATTTTAGAAGTTGATTATTGTAGATTTTTACAATACTAAAGTTTTTGCTCTACTCAGTGAAACTAAAAATAAGTGGTTGTTATGCCTGAGAGTGAATGCAGGAAAAAGTACTGAGTGGACTCTTCCACATATATTCCCTGATATAAGTTTGCATTTGCCTATGGAAGAAGGTGCTCTCTGGTGCAAGTCAAGGCATCAGGTAAGGTGGTTCAGCAGGAAAAGAGGATGCAGAGCTTATACCACTATCTTCTCTGTGAAGGACATGATTTTGCTCAGCCACTTTGGCGAGCAGCCTTTCCATTGTTATAAACTGTCTCATTGCTCATACTTGTGGTACATGGGTGTTGCAGGGCAATAGCAGGCCAGGAGTTTGGGGTGGGCAGGAGCTCAGATCACAGTGAGCCCCTGAAAGGGAGTGTGGACAGGAGTACAAAAGCACAGTGCTTGCTTTTCCTAAAAGCTCCATCTGTAGGAATCTGTGTTTGGGAGAACATGGGATGTGACAGGGGACTGGCAGCGTAATCAGCTGCAGCTCTTTCCAAAATCTGCCTTGCTCTAGGCTTCTAGCCAAGTACACACTGCTGTTTTCGATCTATCTGGACAACTTCCATTTTAGACCTTCCATTTTAGTTACTGTTTTGTTCAAAAGGTGTTTTTCTTTTTTTCTTCTCACTGTAATGAGAATTTTTGTCTTCTGCAAAAGAATAATGTAACCGGTATAGCAGAGACTTTAAGGAGATGTTTGCAGATATATTTCTTTTCTGTGTATTGTTCTAGGAATGTGTGTGAGGCCATAGGGCACGTTTTTAGCTCTGCTTCAAGCTTTTTCTTGTTAAGAGAGAATTGGGACTAATGTAACTGTGCAAAAAGAAAAGCAAACAAACCTGCTACTGAACTCTTTATACAGTAGTATTTTTAAAACCGTGCGGAAAAATCTCGCTGTCCAAGAACTGAATGTCCAAAAGGAGACAGAGGAGACCCAAAACTTTATTCAAATAAA
>JAUBOD010000981.1:1324885-1355428 GCA_032353885.1 Nothura maculosa | reverse complement strand
ACCTGGGGAAGAATAACCTCAGGCATGAGGACAGATTAGGGGTGGGCCTGCTGGAGAGCAGATCTGCAGAGAGGGACCTGGGAGTCCTGGTTGACACCAAGTTACCCATGAGGCAGCAATGTGCCCTCATGGCCAAGAAGGCCAATGGGATCCTGGCCTGCATCAGGAGGAGTGTTGCCAGCAGGTCAAGGGAGGGGATCCTGTCCCTCTCCTCAGCTCTGGTGAGGCCGCACCTGGAGTTTTGGGGGCAGTTCTGGGCTCCCCCAGTACAAGAGGGATGTGGAGCTTCTAGAGAAGGTCCAGCAGAGGGCAACAAAAGGTAATTAAGGGACTGGAACATCTCTCGTATGAGGGAGTTGGGCCTTTTTAGCCTGCAGAGGAAAAGACTGAAAGGGAATATTAATAACATGTACAAGTTCCTGAAGGGAGAATGTAGGGAGGATGGGGCCAAGCTCTTCTCATTGTTGGCCAGTGACAGGATGAGGGGCAATGGTTACAAATTGAAACACAGGCAGTTCCATCTCCACATGAGGAGGAACTTCTTCACTGTGAGGGTGACAGAGCAGTGGAACAGGCTGCCCAGAGAGGTTGTGGAGTCTCCTTCTCTCGATCTTCCAAACCCACCTGGATGCCGCCCTGTGCCCCGTGCTCTGGGTGTCCCTGCTGGAGCAGGGGGTTGGACTAGATAATCTCTAGAGTTCCCTTCCAACCTCAACCATTCTGGGATGTGGATTCCTATAAAAAACAAGCATAATGATGAAGATAATAGATAGTCTTGATTTGTGGTAATTATCAGCCTTACTCAGAACAATAGCTCTGTAGATACTGGGTAGAACTGCTGAAAAGCACGTGTTACTTCATACTGATCATGCTCAATATATGTAATGCTCAGTTTAATATATATAAAAATACAAGATTTTTGAGTCCTTTGAGTCCTATAGGACACCTTTGAGTCTGATCACCCAATGCTGTTGAATGCATTTCTACCCTCTGCATTCCCAAGGTAATCATACGGACAACTGAATGTGTTTTTCCTTCAGCAGCAAATTAGGATAGAGACCATTTATGGACTTTTCTGTGACCCTTTGATGGAGAGGGGAAGGAGTGGAGGCAATTATGTAGCTTCTGCCTTCATTGAAGCTGCAGGTATCTGCAAGCATAGCAGGAAAATGGGTGTGGGAAGCTTGTACTGGAGTGGGCAAATCTTTACTGTAGATAGCATTCTGGTATCCATAGTGTCTTCCATGTTTAGCCATTCTAAAAGGTTTGTTGAGACTGAGAAAGCAATGACAGTAACCTGACTAGTCAGAAGGCTGTAATATTAACCATGACTTCTGAAAGCAATAGTCATATCAAATACTCCTCAGATAATCCCCACAATGAAACACTTGAACAAATCTTTCAACAAGTGATTCAAAATCCAGAGACTCACAGTCCTTCCTTGTTTGGGTTCCCCTATCCTTGCCTTTCCTTCATATAGAATCTTTTTTGACTTGAGTAAACATCACATAGCATTTGTAAATTTGTAATTAAAATAATGCATTGATCTCCTCCCACCAAGACCCAAGATTTTTTTTTTGTTAGACATGTCTTGATCTGGCTTGAACTGCATTCCAGCTTATATTGCCAAGTCAACGATAATGGAGAGAGAGAAAGAGAAAGAAGTTTTTTTGTTTTTGTTTTTGAGAGGTGATTAGCCACATTGATTTCCAGCTTGTATACAGATTTTCCCCAAGATTAAAGAAATGTTGACTGAGGAGAAAATTTATAGTGGTCAACTAGTGGCTACATGGGGACAAAGCATCCTTTTCTGAGCATTTTTTTTCCAACCCAGACACCAGGTTGAGTTCTTCAGTGATGAATTTGAAAGGCGTGACAAAGATTTATGACCATTAATCTTCTAGCCTTAAGAGGTGTCAAAGTCCATGAGAAGTTTCCTACATTGCATTAACTGCATATGGTATCACCCATTCCACGATTGTCAGTATATTGTCCTCATTGGTACCCAGTAGAAGCACTCTGATTTTCATAGCACTCTGCTTATGAGTTTCTTTACTTAGTCAGACAGCCTGAAACATTATATTCTACCTTGAGCTATTTTTAGGGGATTTCTGAACTAACTTATGTTTTTGTTGATTTGTCTTGAAACTTGCCGTTCTTTAGGCCCAAGGTTCTTACATTTGTTTTCTGTTCAGTATAGAGAATTCAGCAATTCCTCTTATATCAGCCAAAAGTGAGAGTGTTGACTTGTAGTTTTCTTCCTTAGAGTCCAACTGAAGCTTTGAAGCTACTTATGGCAGTCCATTCTAGAGTGCTCTGGGCTGCTTCTGCAAGCATGCCTCAGGCTGTTGTAGGAACTGTTTCATCTCTTATCAGTTTCAATACCTCACTTCAATTCTGCTGTGTTTTGTGTCATACCCAATCTCTGCTTTGCTCTTATCTGCAGTTTACTTCTGTAGCGCTTGCTGAGTTTTATAGTTTGTCTTGTACCTCTGTACTCTGGCATAAGAAAGCTTAAAGGTCTCCTTCGTTATTCAAGTATGTTGACTTTTCCACAGGGCCTACTCTAGCTAGTATGTAGATGAACAAACACAGCTCAATTTAAAGCAACCAACAGATTCAGTACGTAGTGATTACACAGATTATCATTTCCATTAGATATGCCTCATGGAGTTTCATGTCCACTTTCAGGAACTGCTTTGCAAAAAAGATGTGGCTCAGCTGGATGCAACCCAGTGAGGGGTTAAAACATGTAACAGAATCACATGCATATGACTTACTGCATAGAGTTGAAATAATTTGAGGGTTTTTTTTGGGGGGAGGAGGGGTAATGGGGTTTAGTCTAGAAGAGGGGAAAACTAGAAAGAAACTTCATGATTGTGTTGAAATATGTAAAAAGTTACTTGAAAAAAAAAGGCAGTTGAGGGCTTGAAATTAAGGAGAAAATTCCTGAAGCAGATTGTTTAATAGAGAAGGAGTATAAGTACTCAGGCTCTTCTTTTCCTTTTGACTTATGATTATACATTATGAGAATTGACTCAAGACTTCTTGGTAATCAGGGCAAAATCAAATATCACTGTCCTGAAACAAAAGAAAATAATGTTAGATTAGGGGGCAGAGGAGCAAACTCTCTATTTTATTTTTCACTTCAACCCTGAGCTGGCAGATCTCAGTATGATGACAGCAGCAGCAGTGTGGACCAGACTGCAAAGCAAGAGCAAGGAAAGTGTAAAATCATATGCAGTTGATCTGTAACTTTAATCAACTTCTTGCTTTTCCAGTTGCCAGAATAACCATAACAGTGTTTTGGTGTCTTTGGGAATTCCACTTTTCAGATGCGTTCCCTTTCCGATTCTCTCTTTAAAATATCTTTCACAAAACTCACAAATTTTGACCTCAACAAATTATTCACCAGAAAAAAATCCTTTTTTTTCTTTTTCATTTATATCTATGTATCTATCTGATATATCCATATATCTGTATACACTTCTGCAGTTTCATCTAAGAACACAACAGTAGTCCTATAGGACAGTTCATGTATTTCAAGTGTTGCTTCCCTCACTCAACAGTTGCAAAAAATGTGCAAATCCAGGAGATTTGGAAGAAAGTTTTCAGAGTGCAGGTATCTTTGTACTGTGGCTCTGGGCCACAGTATTCTCTATTAAACAAATGGCTATTTGCTTGCTTCTTTAAATCTCCTTCATCTCCATCTCAGAGATGCTGTTTTTTCTTTTTAGAAACTGTTATTCACTGCCCTCTAAAGTAGTGATATATGCGTGGTATGCAGTATAAACAGCACACACAGTTAGGTTAAGATACAATACTTTTGTTGTAAGCAAACAGCAGCAGAACTAAATGATTGAAACCAACCCTAGCAGAATTGTGGCCTCCAACCCCTTGGCGCTGCTGTAACCAACCTCTTCTCTGGCTCATTTTAATTTATTCCATCAATACAGTTTCCTTTGGGACATGATACCCTCACCATATGATTTTCACCCATTAAGGACTTTTTTTTCATGATCTTCTTTTGATTGGTACAAATCCTAATGCTATCATTCCCTTCTTTTTACTAACTGAGTTACAAAGGCTTTAATAGCAAGGGAGCAAATTAAATTTACTGAATAGGCACAGAAAACAAACCTTGTGCTTTTTTAAACTAACTTAATTAAGATTCTTAATAGGAAATGCCTGAGAGAACAAGAGGACAGATCACGCAGGGGCTGGAAAAGAACATACCAATCTGTTGCAGATATACAAATAGTAAATCATTTCTAAACTAGTTTCCAAGAAGAGTTTCTTTTTTATTCTTTTTTCCATCTTTTCTTTTTTCTTTTTTTTTTTTCTTCTGCACTGCTAAGTCCTTGATTCTCTCAGCTTGGATATATTTATGTTTGTTTTATATTTATGTTTCCTGTTAAAGATGCAAAGGGTTTTTCAAAAGCTCATTACAGTTTCTACAGAAATTCTTGATGGTTCAGAATACAAAGGAAAATACTGTTTGTATGATATGTGTTAGCGATAGCAATGAAAGACCAGTGGGGCTCTTTTAGCTGTTGGCTCTTTTGTAAAAATGTGTGAAAATAGTGAAGATTGTGTCAGGGGAGGATATTAAGCAAAGTCAATCTAGCAGACTCTCATCCATCATTCTTAATCAGCAGTGAAAACTTTAATTAGGAACTTCCTTTTAATTTGGGTGTACACCTGCCTCTTTAAGGATGTTGATATAGATAATTTTAGTGATACTTTGAGGTCTAGCAGGCTCTGACTCTCCCTAGCACTAAAGAAGTCCAAACAGTATTGGTGAACAGAAAAATGGAAAGAAAGGAAAGTAGCAACTCTATGACAATTGTAAAGATAACTTTCCATAGAAAAGTGTAAATGTCACTAGTATCTTGATCTGGCTTAATTTCCCTTGGGATGCTATTAACTTCTCTTTCAGCTGCTTGCTTCTGCTCCTCCAGCACTTTCTCCACCGCTATCTACCTCCAGTTTCTGTTCTCCCTTCTTTTGCACTGAATCTGTTTCCTCTATTCACGCTTCACTGCAACCCCTGTGCCCTTCTCAGGCTCTCACCGATGGTGATGTGGTACACTCAGGCAAGACGCACAATGGGTAAGACCAATCTTTAGGATTTATGGACTTGAATCTTGTCTATTTTTCCACTGTTTCCTCTCTCTTGTTCATGTGCTGTAGGTGTTGGGCTACTCACACTGCTGTGGTAGTGTGAGTAGTCTGTTTGGCTCAGTCTTTCTCCAGACAAGCGAAAACTCTCTGGTGAAGTCCTTGTTGGAATTTCTGAGAGGAAAAAATGGTTTAAATATCTGATTTTAAATGAAAATTTCAATTCTAAAAAATTGAAATTGAGCTATTGGCAGAATACTTTCTGTGAGTGAGAGGAATAGATGCACTTTGGTTTTCATATGCCAACAGCAGTGATAAAACTAGATCTTGACACAGATTTCCAAAGTCAAAGCTCTGAGCACTTCTAGGTTTGGAGGTGCTGGAAGATTATGAAGATTGCCTTTAACAGACTATATTTTCAGTGACTTTGGAAAAGATAGGTATTTTAAAGCATATTATCTTTAACTCCCATATGAGGTTCAACAACTGAAGCATGTTGGTTCAGTTCTCTAGAAGTCCTTGTATCCAGGTAGGGTAGCACGTAGCCACGTGTGATGGATATGTTCCTTTCCCAGCTCTACCTGACCTATACCTTACATGCATCCCTGTCCAGTTGCTAAGCACCAGTGATTTATCTAACCCTGGTAGGCACCACCATTCTGATTTCTTCTCCCACTTAGACTCAACGTAACAGTCCTGAAGGCTGCATCCCAAAGGGGATGTAAGGCTAGTACACTAGCCAATGATCCTCTGAAATGAAAGAATGACTATAAGTCAATTATCTTATCCTATAAATATGCGGACAGCCTGAGAGCCCCTTGAGCTCTCCTGGCATGGCAGCAGGCTGCATATCAGGATCTCCCCTTGAGCAGGGATATCCCCTCTCAAGGATAGTCTTTGTGGTTAAGAGATCCCCTTTCCACAGCAGATTTGTGGTAAGTAAATATAGCACGCTCTCTTTCTTTAACTTTACTTTGTAACTGTGCACAAGAACCCTTAGTCATAAACCGTTGACCAGGTCTGGGACTAGGATTGGATCCAGCCGCACCTAGACTCCTCTTGGAAGGACCCTGGAAAGCAATGGGGTCCAATCTGAACCTCATGACCCAACGGGAGGGTATCCCAAGATAACTGTGTATTATCTTGAGCCTCCATGCAGTAAATAAGTGGCCTTGCCATAGAATCTCGTGAAATCATTGTCCATATTAATAAATCCTATTATTATTTCTTTCATACAAGTGAAGTGCATTTTGTCACTCCCCACTCGCCCCTGCCACCACTCGCTCCGTTGACACCATGTTACCCCCAACAGCTGGGCTATTAGTTCAGTCCAGGCTTTCTCTGCCCATATTGAATACTAGGAACACTGAACATATCCTTTCAAAGGGATACCCATTGGGAATTATTCATGCAAATGCCTCCACTCTTGCAGTGATGTCCTATAGCACAAGCAGCATCCACTCATCAGTTTGATAGCTCTGACTTGATGGCCTATAGTTATGTGGAGAAGTCTTCAACTCTTGTCTTTCACAGCTGGCTCTGCTAATTCACTGGGAAGGAACTGAAATTATGAAAACTTGTAATTTTTTTTTCATTAGAAACATAACATAAGGTTGGAAGGACTTTGAGCAGCCATATAATCTATCCCCTAGTCTTAGTGCTGAAAAATCTTGGAAAGAGGCTGATGAGGAGCTGTCTAGCAGGGCTGCTAGCTACAGCTTGTATTATAACTTTCACCATCCAAAACTTTTAAAGATCAGGATAACCTAATGACCTCACTATAAACTGCTTGGTACTTCTGAATGCCAGGCTTATAGATCATGAGAAGGTTGTAATTTTTTTGAAAACTAGTTTGAAGTTTAATTTGGCATTTCTCTGTGTAAATAGTTTAGGGGGTTTTTGCAAGTACCTTCTTGTTGTTTCGATATATATGAAATAAACATAAGCCTGATTGTATGAAATACATGCTTCCTGATATTGGAGGCTCCATAGCAATAGGCTGTAGCAATCTCAGTTTTTGAACTACTTCTGAAAACATCCCCAATTGTCCCTAGTGAAGAAATAAAGAAGTGTATAGATAGCACAGATTACCCAGAGTTTTAATTTAGGAATACAGCACTCAGTGCTGCTGCAAAAGTATTTAAGGAACAATTTCCAACGAGTGGTTTAGTTTTGCTGGTTTGTTGATCAAAAACAGATTTCTGTGCTTTTGTGCTGTTCATTTAACCATGTGATAGCAATTTAACTGCTTTATAACACATCCTCTAATATGCTATGGTATGAGGCTGAAATAATGCAACTGCAGAATAAAATTGTAACTCTAACATAAAACCTTAATGGAGGCAGTGAGCTTTTCTCATCCAAATTACTGTTTTGTTCATACATCTCTAGAAAAGCTTTGACTTATCAAATGAAAATGAAGCTTGAGTGTGCCTGTTTTACTTCATCAAATCTGTTTTAGTAGATGTGTTATATATATTTAAAAAAGGAGGATGATTATCTTCCTCTGCATTCCACCTCTTTTAGTTTATTCCATTCTTGGTTGAACTGTCTTGTAAAAACAAAATGAAGTATTCTGAACACACAAGTCTTTCTTATTTAGTGACCAATACCTCTGTCAGGATCCCATCTCATCTGGGGCATGACTGGCACACTGGAGAGGTGCTTTTGATAACCCAGTCTCTTCCAGAAACCTCATATTTGAATGAGCACATGTGTCACCTTGTCTGCTACCTTCAGTCAGAGTGTCAGAGTAAAACAGAGATTGGAGGGTGATCAGTGAAGGGGGCAGCAACCTGCCTGCTGACTGGAATGGACAGACCCAGTCCTAGATTTGGGGACAACACAAAGCAGTTGCAAGCCTTTGCATGGCACTCAAACTAGGGCCATAAACTAGGGCCAGCACTCTAGACAGCAAGTAAAACTTGGTAATGGTGCTAAATGCAACTGGCTTCCAGTTGCATTGCATTAGCCTGTCAAAGCCCAACTGTGAACCTAATGCGGTTTTCTGTGTTCTCTGTGAGCTCATACTGGAGTCTGCATTTGCCTTGTGTGGCTTGCACACAAAATAGGAGAGAAAAGATATGGAATAGGAGACATCAGCCTGGCCAACATGAGTCTTTGGTTCATCAGGGAAAGTGATCTAAGACCTCTTGTTTCCAGTTCAGTGCCAAAGGCACCAGAGCTCCTTACCCCGCCAAAAATCTCAGAATATGATTGCTGATGAAAAAATCAGTGACTCGGCTTCCCGTAGCACCAGTAACTTGCAGCATGTAATTTCACAAAGAAGAACTTACAGGGTCTCAGTCCCGCATGACTCTCAGTATTATCTGTAAAGTCTTGCAGCTATTAATACTCACTGCTGGCTGTTCTTTTCTATAGTATGGGAAGGAAAGGAGGCTTTAAAATCAACTTTCTAGAGTCATTTATAATTATGACCTCTATGTCTGCATGCAGCTGATCAGATATCCTCAAATGCTGCACAGAAAATACCCAATTTCATGAATAAAGGTTAGCCAGATAAAAATGAGCTCTGGCATTAGAAATCAGTCTTAGAAGAAGGTTAACAATATTTAAATGTCATCCAGGTTAAATAAGACATAATGATGGTTACAGTGTAGTAGTATTCATGCACCTCTCAGCTTTTGTAAAATGTATATATGCTTACAAAGACATATAAATGTGGGAGAAGGTGAGCTTGTTATTTCTGTGACAATCAGATAAGATTTTGCAGTACCTCATGCAACCTAGACCTGAACAGAACTGGATTAAAGTGTGTGCCCTCTAATGATGGTGGAAAGCTTGAGGACATTATGGCTGTCCCTCATTTACCCTCCCTTCCTCTCTGCAGGGCCAGATTGGGAATTGGAGACTTCATCTGCATCAGTAGTACTGACAATAGACTTTGAGCCTTGGGGTCCCTTGGCACTCACTGCTGTCCTACAAAGTAGCTATTAGAATGACAGTTCTTCCCACAGAGAGCTAAGGAGAGCTTAGAGGACAGTTTCCCTTTCCCATGAGTATAGAAATATCTTCATTTTTATATATATAATATTTATGTGCATATATGATTTTGGTTTAGTATGTATATGTGCATATATTAGTTAATGTAAAAAATTAAGAATGATACCAACTGATGATTGCTTTTCACTGTTTTAAGTCATTGTATTAGGCTTTATGAAGGGCTTGGGATTTTCTTTGCTCTGTTTTGAGGCATAAAAATGTTCTGAATTTTTGATGGTCTGGAAAGGAAAAAGAGGAAGGGAGCAGAAATAAACAACGATAATACTAGTATGCACACTTTTCCACTCTACACCCACTTCTTTTTTAACCAGCAGCTCTGCTGAGAATTTGATAACAACTGAAGCCTTGGTGACAGGTTAAACAAACATCCAGCAAACAAATACTTTTGGAAAAGTACTCATGACAAACTCTATTTGGAAATTATACATTAGCAGTATCCAGGACACTGTGTGAGGATACATGAGGCCAAGAGGGTAGTTCATTTCTTTTTTTATAATTATTTCTTTTTTTTCATGAATATTCTAGTCACTGATAGAACACTTAGAGTCTCTATTTTACTGATATAGCTCTAACTATATGTAGCCCTTCAGCAACTATAAAATATATGCCTACAGCTCTGGGACTGCTGGCAACTGCCTTCATCAAGATGCAGATGCTTTCCCATCAGCTAAACTGCTTTTAATCAATGCACTTGAGCTGTGTCTTCTGTCAGTTCCTCCTTCACCATTTAATATTCTATGTAGTTTACTGAAATAACTCCTTGCTGTTCATTAGTCAACAGTAATTTACAGAGGACATAGGCATCATGAAAAATATATAGCTCCACGTTCCTGTTGCGCTAAGTTGGGGGATACTCAGATTCAGCTGCTTTTGGAACTTGGTGGTGCATTTTTTAAACTAATGCAGTGCCAGCTCTGCCTGAATAAATCAGGTTTCTTCCACAGTGGTCTGTCATTTTGGGAGCTTTGCCACAGACAGCCACTGGTAGGCCGGTTGTGAATCTTTACTGGAGCAGACTGGCTGGCCAGGCACAGAAATGCAGTAAATGCAGTGTGTGATGTACGCCTGCATGGAGCACTGCTGCATTTCTTGCAACTCTCCACATGATGGCGCAGACAGTTCATCATAACCAGCTTTGCATCCTGCTGCAGCTGGAAGATCTGGCTGTGCTAGATTTGGAAACATCAAGCTGACCCACTATAGGACAGTGGGAAGTAAGGTGCAGGGGCGATGCCTCCTGGACCAGGAGGTTCTCTCGGAGCCTTCTGGTCACCTCCGCTCCTCATGGCCGCTGCATAACACTGATACTAACTTTCTTGGAGGAGACATGGTGTCACAAGAGGAATGCTGGCACTAGTGTCCATACAGCTGGAATTTCACTTCTGCTTGTTAAAGCAGTTTACCCTTTTCTCTTGCTTCTCTTGTGGATAATACCTGCATGCAAGCTGGAAAAGGAAAGGTGAGAAAATAATCTTACGTGTCAGTAAGTGTTCAGGAGAGGAAGACAAAGAAAAAAATTCCATCCACTCTGAAAGTTGGGAGGTCACCCAAAATTAGCTCTCATTGAATGGAGAGTAGCAGATCCCTGGCCTGTAGGAAGTGAAAGAAGCTCAAAATTCTTCACTGAAATGTCACCTGCTATTCCAGGAAACATCCACTCTCACTGCCAGCCCTGCATCCTACAGATATCTTGTGCGTCTCTCTCCCTTTCTTATAGTGATAATGTTAAGAGTTGAAAAAACACTAATTTGTCTACTCTTTTCTACTGCCATTCCATTTTTCATGTGGTTTCACTTCACTTCCTGTCATGCTTAAGGCCAGTGGGTGAGAAAAATATTTTTCCTTCCAGAAAGGCTTTTGAGAGTTAAGCTTTTTAAAATATTTCTAAATTGCTAATAAGAAAAAAAAAGTTGAATTATTTGATTTTGAACTATTTTTCTGTTATAATTTATTCCCCAATATTAGTGTAATGAAATATTTAGGCAAGAAGTCATAGGAAAAACAAAATATTTGTTTTTGTGACTGAGAAAATTCGATGCATTTGCTTTATTTTTGGTACAGAATATTTGGCTAGTTTTATTAACTTATGTACAAACACACAGAAGGAAACTGTTCTGTTATTCCCCAGCTGTGGGAGGGCCTAGAGAATAATACTGTCGTTAATACTTTAAATATTTGAGAAGAGCTGAAGTAATGCACTGGTTGGTTGAACTAGTACTGAAATGCACAAACACAAAACAGTTAAGCAGAAGGCATTAAAAAATAGCACAAAACCTAACATATGCTGACTCTCTGGCCAAAGAACCATGAGAAGCAATATTCCTCTGTGCAAGCAAGGGAGCAGACCCTGCTGTCAGATCAGCTCTCCACTTGACCCTCTGGTAAGGGCAAGATCATGTCCCATATTCTGGTTATTGGCCAGAGAGGGGAAAAAAAGCTAGAGCAGAATGGAAAGATTTGTCTAATGTGGCCGGAACACATTTCCACCATCAAAATAGTCCATTCAGTTATCCCCTATCTATCTGCTGAGGTGCCCTTGTGGTAAGGGGTTGCTCCAAGCATGCTTCACCATTTTCCTAGTGACTTGACTGAGCATCCATGAGCAGAAATTACAACACTTAACCTATGCCACCGCATCTTAAGGCTTGTTTCAAGTGACATGTAATGCCTCTTGGTAGCTTTTAATACACCTTTTATTGTTAGTTGTTAGGAATTTAATTAAGACATTAATTAAAACTAATACTGCATTGTTTTGCAGTGTCTATGTCTGTTTTGCAGCTTTTATGCTCAGGCTGCCTAACAGTACCAATGTCAGTTGAGATGTGCTCTCATACAGTTATGCTGCATTTAAAGAAAAGAAGTATTAAATATCTACAAGATTTGAAAGATAAAGAGAACATGTGCAATTGCAATCTCCAGAGCGTCTGTGCATACTACTTGAAATGTCTCATATTGCCATTTTGATTAATTTAGTAATGAGGATTAAGATACTATTGTTTGGTCTGGAGTCATCATGGCCGAGATGTAGGTAGCCTGTCTACTTGCATTTCATATAATCAGCTAAGTGACGAAGTATATCTGAAGAGGAAGACGTGCTCCTGATACTAGGATATAATCTTTGATAATATTCTGCTTAATTAACCTTAAAAGCATTCAGTTATTTTAAAAAGGAATGTGATTTTGATTAAATATATATATATATATTCAAAATCTTTTTAATATTTTATCTACAGAAAGTACACAGATGTAATTTCTTCTAAATGGGGCACCCAAGACCTTATGTACTCTAGCTGGGACCTAGCCTCATTTCTAAATCGCAGCTCAGTGTTTTCCAGGGTGCCTCTTCACTGGAAAGGGGGCCCAGATGATACCTGGGTTAGGAGGCTCCAGGGTGCTCTGCTTTTCCATCAGATGCTTAATGTAAATGACTGGTATGTATATAGCTCATTTTAATACCACAGTGGAACCTAAGTGGTGGAATTCTACCAGTAGAATTTGTCTTTAATCAGAAATGGAAATGTGTGCACAGAGGCAGAAAAGAGAAGAAGATGAGGAGAAGGTTATTAATACACCTAAAAACCTTCGTTTACAGCCAAATGAAGTCAGTGGATTAGAACTTTCATTTTTAAGGGGGACTTCATTTATAAGATGAATAGATTGATGGGAAGGTAGGAATTTAAGTGGTTCAGGTGGTATTAAATCTTTTTCCAGCGAGTGGGTGGGTAAACTGGTCAGAAAACTAAGAAATTTTATGTTTCTGCAGTTTTAGCTATTGTGATCTTGCTACTCTACCTGATGGAAATAAAAGCAGTGCTAAAGTACAAGGTGCTTTGCATAAAGGTAATGCTATATTATGCTCAAACTTTAAAATACACATTAAGATGTATACAGTCATTGCTGAGAGAAAGAAAGAGCAAATATTAATGAGAACCTACGAAAAACTTTGAATTTTCAATTCATGGTAAGTTTTAAAAAAAGTTTAAGAATGTGTTTATGTCTCTTCGAAGCTAATGGAACTTTAGCACAAACAAATGCAAGTTCATATTTTAATGCAAAGCATTAAAAACATTCCTTTGTAAAGGTAGATGTTGGCAAATGCTCTGTACTTATATTCAAATAAGCTTTTTCTAGTTTACCAAAAGCAACCAAAATTCATTTGAAAATAGAAATTGTTGCTTGAAAAGAGAGAAATCTTTGGCGACTACCATGTTTCTTTCAGAAACAAGAAAAACTACTGCCAAACTAAATTTGAATTCTATTTTTAATGGAAAAAAAAGGATTGAAAAATGTTTGGAAAAAAAATCCAAATCGTTTTTTAAAGGTTAGATTAATCTAAATTTAACATAGATAAATTAAGAATAGACATATGTTTTGACTTAGTGCATTCAACTTAAACACAACAACAAAACATGCTATTCCCTTGAATAGCTGTTATGAATTGCATTTTGTTTCAGCAATTGAATTAAAAGTCAGTTACTGATAGGTCATTAGGAGATCAATTAACTTTGTGCTGTGGGTCAATTCAGAGAAAAAGAAGGAAATTAAACATTTTTAAACATGGAGAAGTGGGGAGAAGGGTTGAAAAGAAAGAGTTAACTGGTTTGCTTCTCACTTTGTATTTACTATTATTTACTATAATTTATATGTATTCATCAGTTCTTTTTAGATGGCTATTTTTATTGTTATAAGCATCATTCTGTGCTGCAAGAAAGATTCAACTTTCATACTGTGAGAGAATAAGTGGATAAAAGTTAGAAGGAACATAATGTAAGTGTAAAATGGCCTTGTTCTATATAATAAGTAGCAGTTTTAGCCCATTAACTACCTGGTTATTGCTCCCAGTTAGACACCAGCTTATTCGAGTGCATCCACATCTCAAATAGCTATGTTGAAAAAAGACAAAAATATAATAGCTACTACTACTTTCTGTGTGCTTTCATGTGTAGGTAGAGAATTGGCATTACAATTTTGAAAAACAGGTTCATCTACAATCATCTAGAAATCTCAAGTTTATGCTATAGGTATTTGCATACAAGCAAAGAAAAGAAAAAAGAAATATATTATTCTTCTGATGTGAACTTTTGGAGCATTTTGAGAATTTGATAAAGTTTTCACTCATATCAGCAAAATATTTAAATTAACAAGCAGCTAATGTGCAAAACACCTAATACCTGATTATTTTGGCATTACTGGATCAAAAGGGAAGTAAAGCTATTCCTATTCTTCATATTTATAGTGTGTAGTCTTTTATACTCACTACGAGACCCATACAATACTATGCATCACTTCAGAAAATTAACACTTTTCTACAATGCATATGATCTCCAAGTACAGGAAAATAGCAGTTCAGGCTGTTTCAGTTCTTGGAAATGATGAAAAAGCATCTAAAGTCTGCTCTTGTGGCAGTCATTTAAGGGAAGTACTCTATGGGACAGAAGAGGATGACTCCAAAAAAGTAAGTGTTGCTTTTTCCAAATGGCTTAGCTAGGTGTTTTTTTAGCTCATTTTGTCATGAAATGGCCAACAAATTCACTTGCCACTCTATTATTTTCCTCCATCTCTTAATTATATGAAAACATCAGCACTTTGTTTAGTCTTTAATTAGCATAATCCAAGTACAAAGTTCAGTCTGGGTAAGGACACATGGATATTGATTATCTGTCCTTTCCACCACAGAGTCAAAAATCACTTCTATGCTGTGTTTATTAATATATGTTTGTAGGAATGGCATTGAAATCTATCATCGTTATCGACCTTTATTTTCAGGCAGTCAATGGCCATTGACCCATGCAGATAAATTACTGGAGCAAATTTTGCAGTTGCTTGCTGAGACTCTTATATCAACATCTGACCTATTGAACACTTACTCTCGTTTTTTTCTTCCTTTTTGCATCAACATAGTATGGACTATGCATGGAAATTAAAACAAATGTATAAATAAGAAGCAGGACACAAATCATCTTCCTGTTGTCTGCTTGCGCAGCAACACATGGTAGCTTCCCCTCTTCTACCTGTTGGTGTCAGCAAAGCACCCATTTTGCTAACCTGAAACTGAAGGAGTAAGAACAGCATTTTGTTACTGCTGATTCTCCAAATGAGGAACATGTCATCCTGTAGCTACAAAAGATGCCTTTAAGTTTATCTGTAGATATCAGTAAAACTGTGTGAGATACTGTTAAATTATAATTTAGAGTACCATTTTTTGGTATCAGGATTGGAATCCAAACATCCTGATGTTCAGTTGTGGTAGTATCGGATTGTTTTCTCTGCCCTGACTGCAGACAATAGTGACTTCCTCCAAGGATGAAGTTTGAGGCTGACCTTTCCTGTAAATTCTGAGCATTCAGAAGCAGAATCTTGGTTTGATACAGCTCTAACAATTTGAATAATTTATTTTGATTTGGAAAATTAAATAATTAGCTTAGATGCAGATTCCCTTTTTTATTATTAAAAAAATGAATTGAAAAGGAAGGCATAACAAAGGCTGCATGCTAGTTTATTTGTGTCCTTTGTGTATTTGATTTGAAAAGGGCATCACTTCTAGACAGCTTCAGAACCGTCTTCGGCTATTGTTTCAGGAGGCAGAGAGGGTGTCTTAGCAGGCAGATGGGCTGGTCATTATTGTAAAGAGCAACATGTAAGTTCAAGGATGCAATCGATGCAGAGCTAATACCATTGAACTGGAAAATCTCTGTGATTCGTGTGATTCATTTTTAGCCTGTTCACCCTATAGTTACTCCGTGGAGGCAGAACAGTGACTTCAGCATATAAGTATCACGCTTGTTGTGCCTAATAGGTTTAATTAAGTGGCAAGATCCTATATATGGTTTTATGAGTTAATCACATCTTCTTTTTCAGTTCCTGACAAAGACTAAAAGATTTTTTTGACAGAACTGCAAGTTAGGTTCTGACTTTGTTGTTTTTCCCTTCTTTTCTACACTGCTCTCCCTCGATATCCATGGTGTCTGTGTTTATATTAGTGTTTTGGTTCAAACCAGTAGCACAGTTTTAAAATGAAGGCTGTTTTTCAGGGCCCCAAGGGCACGAATAGGCCTTAATGACTGGCCAGCTTCACCTGGTGAGGCTGGTGGGGTCTTCACACCCCGCCAAGGAGGGTGATTTCAATTCAGTCCTGACTCCACTCCTTGCCTGAGGAAATCTGAATGGATTTCTGACCTCGGCTGTAGGCTTGTTTCCAGTTTCATCTCTGGCTTTTTCTTTTGCTGCTCCTGATGCTAATGAAATTTCTGTGAACCAGAAATTTCTCCAGTGGCATAAGAGAATTATGTGGGAGAATCTAAAGGTTCTTGATCTTGTGACCATAATTGGATGCAAGAATACTAATGAACAATGATACTAATACAAAATGTTCTTGGACACCTGGGACAAAACTGCTCTTGGTAAAGGAACTAGCAAGTGTTTCCCTGCTACATTGATCTACAACAGAGTTTTAGATGGAAATGCGTATGTTGAGTCCCAGGATCATTCTATTGGACGGTCCAGAGGAGCTTGTTTTCGCTGGTGTCTGAGATCTCCATGCTGGGATGAGTCAAAAAACCTCTGTGAAGATCCCTCAGAGATGATCTTTGGGCCTGCTCTATTCTGCAGCTGGTAATAGAAGCCTCCTGTGGAAGTGCTTCATGCCACAGTCCTGGTAGGTACTCAGCATTTCTTGAAATGATTTTATGGGAGAAAAGAATGATGGTTGGTGAAGCTTCTGTTATCAGTCTGACTGCAAAAGCTGTTACACTTTCTGATGTAAGTCTTTTGGAGCTATGAGAGAAGTCTTCCTCATAAAGATTAAACAAGTGAGAAATCACTCAACCTGTATCCTAGCTTAGTCCTTGTAGCCAGGTAGGTTGCACATTCAGCCTTGATGTGGTAATACAGTCCTCTGAAAGTTCCCTACCACAATTATGACTTGTATCCTTTGTTTACCACTAAATGCCATGGATTATGGGCTAGTGCTGTGGTTATGGTGACACACTCAACAGTATCTCAGACCCTGTTTCTACCCTACAAACAGTAAGAATGGCAATGCAGCAGGATGGCAGGCAGATTGACTTAGATAACTGACTGAGCTGGAGGAGTCGGGGGTCACTGGGCTGCACAGGATAACAACCCCTCTTTTAAAGCAGAGAGGCCCTCAAAGTCCTGTCATCTGGCAAAACTTACCACCCATGTTTGGTTTTCCCACGTACAGGCTTGTCTTCTGAGCCCAGACCTCTGATTGACAAACAGGATCAAGGACTCTGAGGCCTCTGCAGTTCGTCTTGTTCCTCAGAGACAGAGGCAGTGGATATGACACACTGATGCTTTGGGAGTGTCCTGTAACAGCTGTTGCAGCTGTGGTTTAAGGTCATCCTACTGCTGTACAGCATTTAGTATCCAGCATGGTCCTAACCTGGAGTGAGCAGGTGGGAATGCTTCCCAGGTCAAGAAAGCATCAAACATTGTGGCTCTGAAGCAGTTTATTTTTCTTAATCTAAGCAAGATAGAGTTAAAGTGAGAGATTCGAATCCTGTCACCATTTGCTTAATACAAAGGTAGAGCTATAAAAGGGAAACAATATATCTAAATTAGAATCAATATCCTTGCTTCAAATTTTCTAAGATTATCGCTGCTTTTTTCAAAGTTGGATATTCAACAAATGGTAACTATTTAGAAACCTCTTTACTTATTTAAGCAAAGAAGCATATTAAAAACAGATTAAAAAAAGACTTTCAAGTTTAGTGAAATGTTCATTCAGATATGTGATTCTGATCAGATGAAGACTAACAACTGCTTGGTATTCTAACGTTATGTTCATTAATAAGCAATGATATGATGATATGGACTGTTAAAAGGTAAAAGTAATGTTTCATTTCTGAGATTTGTATTCATCAGAGGGAATGTGAGGGAGGGAACTGTAGGCAAATAAATGAAGGATAACAGTATGTCAGTCTGTTAGAATTTTTTAGTGATCAAATAATGAAATTAATAACATATTCTTTGTGAAACTCAATGGAAATTTTCACAGTGGACTTGCAGACTAAGTTAGATTTTGAGGGGATAAAAACCTCTGCATGTTCCTTTGTTTACCTTGATGGTATTCACATATTTTGCTCTGACAGTTCTTTAATATTCAGCATTAGACACAGTTATCATGTCAAAAGTTTCAGTCTTTCCATCTATGAATATCATGAACTAACACAATACCTTTCTTTTCTTTCTTTTTTTTTTTTCTGTCATACTAAATCTGCATAAATATCCTAATAAATGGTTCTTGCTGAGAGGATCATTTGCAGGTTCACACCTGCAGAAGTCACAGTTTGAGCCATACTTATCAGGTAGCTAAATCATGAAATGCTATTATTCTTCCTCATTTGAATGACTCATATAGTTAAGTATTGCAGCTTTTAGAAATGCGTATGATACAGGGCTTTTCTTGTGGTGCTTTACTTCCTCATCCTCCCCAACTCTTCCTTTCTTTGCCCAAACCAATCCGTAAATTCTAGTTTTGGTGAGTATTTGTGTCAGGAAACAGCCAGGCTTGTAGGAGGTAAGCATGAAATGGTCATGGGCACAATATAGTTAGTTTATTTTACACTTCAGTCAAATATTTGTGGAGGAAATAGGTCTGCTATTTGCTCAGCCAAGCAGCTAAAGAATTCTGGTAGATGAGAGCTAACACTGCTGTCCTTTCAAATGTACTATGCCATCTCAAGAGACTACAAGCAATCAGGACCTCAGTTTGTGCTTCATCTGATGGAGTGTTTCTGGTATTTGAGTACATCTGTGTGTGTGCAACACTCACTCAAAGGAGATCTGAATGGCAGAGCAAAAGAGAGTCAATTTATAGAAGAAGGCATTTCCTACAGGTTCACCACTATGCCAATTACTTTTGTCTGTACTGGGTTTCTTTGGAGATTTCCTGCAGAAGAAATGAGCAAGATCCATTCTCACTAACCACTAACTTAATACAATTCAAGGTGTTTCCCCTGCAAAGAGGGTAAAGTACAACTGGGTGCTCTAATCAGAGTAAGTACTGCATAATTAGTCTTCCAAATGAATGTTTCCACTCATCAGGATGACTAAATAACTTGTTGAGTAAAATTCTTAATTTACATAACTAAAAGCTAACAACAGCTTCATCTCCCTTCATCTGATTATATTCTGGCTTTATATTTGCATTTCATTGGCCACCTGCCATTCTCTAAAGGATAGGAGGTAATTAGAACTAGTGATAGTGCACTACTGTTATACTTCTTATGGCACAGATGCAGTTGGGTGCTATTATCATATCTGGTACAATTTTGTGGATAATATCATTATGCCTTTGCTGCCCGTAAATTTAATTGGAAATGTGAATCAATTGAAAATGCATTTTAATCTCTGCATCATAATATGTTTTGCTTAACATAATAGTACTTCAAAGTTTTAATATGATATGTTACACTGAGTACAGACAATAAATACTCTGTTGCCACTATACTCTTCTGTGAACATATACATACGCACACAGAAAATATGTCACTGTGGTAAAATAATATACTGTACAAAATGCCCTAGAAAGTACACTGAAGTAATGATAATTGATATTATAAAATAAGTATTACTGTTAGATTCTGATTTCTGTATTTCATTTCACACAGACCAAGTGACCATACCATACCAAGATAAATTACTACAAACAGTGAGACTGTTTACATAAAACTATCTCTGTCAAAATTGCTAGTATTCAATCCTATTTACAAGTGTTCTGTTCCATTCTGTTATTTCTCATTCATCTACTACACACCAAGAATAACAAAGCCTGAGGTAAAATAGACTGCTCTGCAGAAAAAAATAAGGATATTGGCAGAGAGATGCAGGGTCACTCAAAGATTTTTTATTGTTATTATTTTTATTTTAATTGCAGGAATAATTTCTTCAATTCATTTAACACAAAGAATCAGTGCTGTAGTCAAGTCAAATGTTCCATCAACTCCCCAGAACTTAAATTAATCTGTATTGAGGATTCTAGGATAAGGCAGGATTCTTCATCTGCTGACTGGGGTTTTATAAAACCACGGAAGTAAGTAAGAAGGCAGGTAGATTAGTCTTAGTTAAAAAATGAAGGAAAAAAAGTTTTAATGACTTCCTTATATGGCAGTGCTGATAATGTACTTTTTTTTTAATTCCAGGATTGGTTTGTCCTGGAGCTCATCGTTGTACTGCCTCAATGGTTTAAGTGTGTTCCTCTATCTTTGCCCCTGATCAAGCTTAAGGGAAGTCCTGACCTACTCGTGAAATAACATCTCTCAATCTCCGTTGTCTCAAATCAGTTCATGACTTCCTTCCACTACACCGCAGCACATAGTATGACAATAACTGTTGCAAACTGCAACACTCTTGGCTTCGCCTTTGTTCTCAGAATCTATTCAATTTTTCCTCTTCTATTTACCAGCCTTTTAAAATTCCATTGTGTTCATGACTAGCACATACTTTCTAGGTTTAGAATGTTCCCATTTTTCACATCCTCACAAGTGTGGTGGAAATGTATATATTATGCCCCACACCAGTTATTAATTGTGCTTCCTTCTTACCGGATCCATTATTTCTATCTTGCTTTTCATTCTTCAGGGCTGACAAATCATACTTTCATATTACAGATGACAAGGTTGGTGTTAAATGTACTTTTCTTAAAATATCTACTGCCTTCATTATCCACTTTGGATCCTAAAATGAAAGACTCCTTTAGATATCTGAGTCCTGGGGAGGGATGTAGGTCAGTTGTTAGTTCACTCTCGGGGTAAAATGTTGAATGTTTTACTACTTTGTATGTTGTGAAAGCTAAAGTTTAGAGAATTCCATTATTATTCATCTGAAGGATCCAAACATAGGATCACAAATTTATAATCTAATTTCTTCAGTAGCATAGATTAATACTAGAAGGTGATGGAAAGAAGAGGCTCACATTTTACACTGAATTAACAAAAAACATGAGAAGGAAAGGGATGAAAAACATATATTTCTTATAAAATGGCATTATAGTAGACGTCTGTGATGATAAAAAGAAGTGGTATTACATGTCATTAGCCAGATGTGCAAGGTAAAATGCCAACACTGGCTTTTATTTCAGAAATAGCACAAAACCTAAAAAAGAAGATTACTTTATTAATATTGGAACTAAAAGCCATGTGTAGGAGGAAGCATCAAGCATATCTGCTGGGAGTGAGGTTCAGAAAGACATCTGCCTGGAGAATGAAGGTGTGGAAGCATGTTGGGCACAAGGAGGTTGCACAGGAGATGTGAATACCTGCTCTGACTACAAAACTGTAGCACATCTGGGCTCATTAGGAAAGACTCGTTTAAACTGTGGCAAAGTCGTTGCTGTTTTCATCATCTTGGCCGGCTGAATGAAGACATCATCAGTATATGGAAGGGAAACACAAGGGTGGGGAACAAAATACTAATTTGATCTGAGTAGTCTTACTTGGGAAAGCTGTATTTATGGATCTTTAGATTTATATTGTTTAAGAATTTATATTGTTTGAGAAGATTTGTCTGCAAGGTTTCCAAGAAAAACGTACTCTGTGATTAGCCCCAGTGTGATGCTGGTCTGAAAATCAAGTAGTAATTTGAAAGGGTCCATTTGTCTAATAGTGTTTGGATTTTTCTTCTTCATATTACAGGCAGCATAAATAGTACCTATTTGCATGGGCAAAGTTGAGAAAACTGGAATATCTCCTGATTTATGGATTTTTTTCTCATCTCTTCTCTATATTGGGGGTAAATTTCACCCATGTAGTTTCTGCACTTGTTAGTCAGGATAAACATGTTTAGAGACAAGGAATTGTGTTTTTCTTCTGCTGATTGGAGACTTTGTACTAGGGAGAGATCTATAATAATATTTTGTGCACCCTTCTCTGCTTACTTCAGATAAGTATATTCAAGTACTCTGCTTTTTCTAATTTGTTTCTTCTGTTAATCATCTGACTGATCATTAAAAATATCTTAGGACTGATGGTTAATCACATTGGCAACTCTTACTCCTTCTTTACTTAACATGTCATCAGCAAGATAGTCATTTCTTTTTCATTTTATTTCACAATCTGTATTGTCTCACTTTTATTCTCTCCTAGATTTATTTTTTTCACAATGCCATCCCTCTTTTTTCTTCTTTCGTATCAAAATCAAAACAAGTTATACCCTCTCATATCAGCGTTCACTTGCTTAATAGTCTTTAACAGTGTGTGCTCTTCTTTTAGACAGCTCAGTTGATATGCTTTGTCTTTGAGAATCCTGGCATAAAGAACCTTTTCTGATCTCTTTCCTTTATTTCAGCTGAAGTACTCCCCTAGGTTTTTTCCTTCCTTTCCCATAGGTTATGGCTTTACAGTTATTTTTCACTCTTCATTTTGGTACTTAAATTGTCTTCCCTTCCTTTTGGTCTTTCTAGCTGAACATTTTACTCTTTCCTCCTCCTCCCCCCTCCACCCTCACCCGGTAGTTTGTGGCTATTTACTAATGCCACACAAGTAATTAACGCTTTTCCTTGTGCATTTATGCCTCCTTATGGCTGAATTTTCAAATTTTGATTGTCCATACATGTGCATATGGCTTTCTGTACACAGACAGATTTTAAGTTTACATGCACTTGATTTGTACTTGCTGTCCTTGAGTATATCATTACCTAATTTTCAATAACCAAATTGTCCATGCAGAGTAACTGTATCAACTACATGAAGTTGTAACAACACAACTGTAAGACCTGAATATCTGAAATATTGGTTATGTTTTTTCGAATTATGTGGGGAAAGTGCTAAAGTGATACAAAACTCCTATAGTGATTTTTGCCTCTAACCCTTCACTTAGCCTACAAGAGAATGTGTTCCATGAAAAGGATCTTAAGCATGATTCTTCTTACTTGAAGTAATTTCAAACTTCTGATGGAAACAACTCTTTGATAAGAAACAGAGCTGGGACAGGCAGGAACTCCCAAAGGCTTGACAGTTCTGGGATCAGGAGTTTACAAAGAGGATTTAACTCTCTCTGAACTTCTATGACTGTGCAGTTCAGAGATAGGATTTTTTCAGTGCCCAGATGTTTCAAATTTCTCATCAATTGAAAAACGAATCTGAACTTCTTAATAATGAAGACACTGTCAGTGATGCCACCCTAGCCAATAGCATAAGCAAGTATCTGGCTTCTTCTCAGCTGTTTCTTTGTCTACTATAGTGTATTTAATTATCTGTCTTTTATTGACTCCTTATCCGTGTAGTTTCTCACATCTCTCTTTTGAAGCTGAAGCTTGAGGACATGCAGTGAAAGGTAATTATTGGTCCTGTTTTTTAATATAGTCTTCAGGACAGTGGGAGTTATGGGAACAATCTTGTTCTCTGTCTTTTTGCTATAGAGCAAGGACTTATGAAAGGAAGATAGACTTAGCTGGTTGTTTCCATGTACTTCAGACTTCTGGTGTAAGCCACGTGGAACTTGTAAGCCCATGTGACAGCTTTCTCCTGTATTGAGAAACTGATTTGCAAAAAAATATGCTTTCATGGAGAGGCTGGTATATTGCTAACCACATATAGTCTCTATCACACCATGTTGATACAATTTAATCATTTTCATTTATGCTTTTTGACCCAAAGTTTCAGCTTTTTTCTTTTTTTTAAGTTCTTACCAAGAGCTTAAGATCAAGTGAAATGTCCTATATTTCTTAGTGTGTGGATAGGTTTTAGATCATGTGAATAAAGTAATCCCCTGTGAAGGAGACAGCTAGGGAAAAAAATAGGCCAGTGACTCAAGGGACTCACCAGAAGATTTCCTGAAACTGCATGATAGCTGCAATAGTTATTGCAGAGTTCTGCAATAATTGCTGTTTTAAATTGAACCTGCTGGCAGGTCTTTTTGCTGGCAAATCTATTGGCATGACAAGAGCTGACTAGCAAATAGAAGAAACTACCTGCTTATATCTTAGCTTCCTGCTAGTTGACTCTCGTATTACAGATGGGGATAGTAGGTGACTGCAGCAAAGAAACATACTGTTCTCAATGCTCCAGCTCCCAATCATGGGAGTTCCCTACATCGAGGAACTTTGTTGTTGTTGTTTTGTGGTGATTGACCATTTAGTGATGCGGTCATCTCCTGAGGATGAATTTAAACTGTGCAGTTCTAAGGAATACTTAAAATTAGCCTCTGTCTTCTTTAGATTTGCTCTGCAAAGTGGTATTTATATCATGCCCTCATTGTTACATTTGGTGAATGTTTAAAAGAAAAACAATAAACTCCTTATGTTTCCTGAAGACAAGGAATAATGTTCACTCTTATCTCAGGATGCCATCTGTTGATATTTTCAGCTTTGGTATGAAATAATTTTGTTTGCAAACCTTCCTGTGGCATTAATGAGATCATGTAATTAAATCTTTATTAACAACCTCACAGATCTCTCCTGTTTAAAAAAAAAAAAACTCAGGTAACTGAATATAACAGATGTAAAGAATTTATTTTAACATTTATAAACATAATTCAAAGTTAATAACTTAGATTTGTAGGATTGTAAAGAAGAGAGTCTTGCCTTCCTCACTTTTTTTACAGCCTTATGGTAAAATACTTGCTCCAATTTTCACTCAGTGCTCAGTACTTGATAGTGCTCTTGTAACAAATCATTTCTGATACCTGTTTTAACAAGTTTCTGACTTGTGGCATATCCTCTTGGTTAGAGGGCAAAAGCACAGTCCAAACCCCCTAGTGAAGTCTCACTATGAGGTACTATGATGATTTTTCAGCTATAATGTATGGTCATGGTTTCAAACCTCTTTCATAAAACACTCGAATTGTAAAGGCAGCTTTAAAATAAATAATTTGCAACATATACAAGGAGAAGTTCTACAGGAACTTAAGGAAAATTTTCTTGACAGTGAGGGTGACAGAGCCCTGGAACAGGTTGCCAAGAGAGGTTGTGGAGTCTTCTTCTCCAGAGATCTTCAAAACCTGCCTAGATGCAGCCCTGTGCCACATGCTCTAGGTGACCCTGTGTGTGCAAGGGGGTTGGACTAGATGATCTCTGGAGGTCCCTTCCAACCGTAAAGATTCTGTGATCTTATGATTCTCTAAATCCTAACAGTTTCCAAGTCTTATTTTTCAAAATGTTACTGAAGATTTTAACAAATGAGTTGTGACTGAGGTTTTAAAAAATCATATAGGGATTCTACGCGGATATTCCACTAATTTTTTCACACTTCAATGTATCCTGCTGCCATGTGCTTAGTTTTTCATAGAACTCCACTCTATAGGGTTTCTGCCAATAGTCCACTTTTCATTAGTATACCTTTCACTTCCCTAGCTCAATGTTAAAGCTTCTTCAATTTGTGCTGGTCTGCTTCAAAACCACAGACCTCCCTGAAGTAAGGTGCATTGGAAGCTGAAAATGTAAGGTAACCAGTTTAACTTAGAGAAATCTGAAATACTTCTCAGTGGTAAAGCTGTATATCCTGAACAGTGATAATAATGAAAAAAAAAAAGAATTAGGAGTGGTAGTAGACAGCTGGGTAAAATATGAAATGTAAAATGCAAGCAAAAGATTTTTGTGCACCACATCCCAGAGCATAGTTCAGTAAAAATAAAAAAAGCCTTGAAAGACTGACATACCACAGTTAAATACTGTCAGTTTAAATAGAATATAATGTAAAACTAGATCAGGTAGAGAAAGTGCAGAATTTGCAGGTGAAATGACAAGAAGTGATTTCCCTGTTCAGGCCTAACTTTGATTCTTTAATTTGGAGAGCCTTGTTTTACTTTCATTCAGTAGTAGAGCCACTGTATCCTCTGTTTTTGGGTAATGAAGTCAGTGGGAATATGTTGCTGTGAGTGATGAGGCCAGTCACACGGGAGTGGCAGCAGGGGCAGTAGGAACTCAATGTTTAATTTCTGCGAGAATTGTGCCCTCAGAATGGTTTATTGACTGCTAAAGCTTGTCTCTTCAGTGAATATATCTTTCATCTGGCTAAGACCCAAATCTGGATTGCAAAAAGCTAAAGATAGTGTGTTGAACACAGGGAAGCATAATAACTTTCAGGAAGGGAACTAACACTGTACTGGGATTCTTGTCTTTGATGTAAATAACTTTAATAGGTGTGAAGAGCCTTGGCTTTTCCCCAGAAACCTTCCCCATGGAGCACTGGAGAAACTTAGCTGCATTGTCTGAGTAACAATGTGGTTCTTGCTCTGCTCCCTCGGCAATAAGAGCAAGCACTGTCTCTTGTTCAGCTTAGATGGCACAACTACAGCAACCATCTGTGCCCATGGAAGTGAGACTGATCACTTTGGTGTGTTCAGGACCTATTTATTTTCTAAAGACTAGGAATCATTGTCATTGCTTCATGTAGGCCAGGACTCGATAAAAGCTGCCTAGGAAACTTGGAGGCTTGTTTGCATTAAAATAAATGGCACCTGGGTATCCAAGTCTTTGAGGTGACATTGACAATTTCTACCTTGGCCTATCTGCTTCTTGACTTTCTTCATAAGTAAGGAATGGATCAAAGGAGACTTGTGTCATTTTGCTTGATATTAGGACAGAATGATTTCCTTTCACTGGAAACTGCAGAAGACACTGCAGTAAGACGGGGCTGCTCGCATAGAGAGAGAAATAATCTCTTGCAGGAAAAGCAGAGCTATTTCTCAGCTTTGGAGCTCTGTTTTTGATCATGTTCTAATCCCTAACCCTATGGAAAAGGGCTATGCTAGCAAGTTTCTCACATGAGGCCTGATGGCATGCAAGGCAGTAAGAAAAAAATGTCTTCTCTTCTACGATTGGGAGAAGCAGTTACTTCCCCTATTTCAAGATGCCGTTGAAATTTATGTTAACGTTAAGATAATACTATATAAAGATAATTTTATAAATATAACATAAAGATATTAAGCCAAGTGCCTCATGTTGTATCATTCATAGGCTAAGAGGAAAACTGTAGCTTTTTAATTCATTTATGTAACTTGCATATTCACTTTGATTACAGAGACATAATTAAGATGGGTCATTACAAACACTGTGTTTCCTCATAACATATTCATGCAGTAGTGACTACGGTGTTTTACAATATCAAGCTCATATGTAAAGAAAATTATCTGTTTAGTAAGAATGATATCACTGGAGCCGATTTAAATTCTATGATAAACATGATTATTCATTAGTTGGCTGCACATTATCTAAAAGCCCCTTATGTCTAGGTAATGTAGCTTAGTATATTGTCCTATCTCAGATACATTTGCTCACAGAAGCTGAATACACCATTTTAACTGGTTCAGATGAAACTATTTTGTTTTTACATTTCCTAATTAAATTTGGGTAAATTGCTGTTGACACATCTGTCTTAGAGTAGGGCTTCTGACCTGCTGCAAAATCTCTTTTGGAAAACAGCTCCTTAGGCACAATGAGGTCTATTTCTGAAATGACAAAAAGGAAAAAGGAGTTTTGAATTGGCAGCTTGGTGAGCTCCCTTTGAATCGATTGTTTTATGCAGCTGAATTTCAAACTGCAATGTTAATAGTATGCTAGGTGCTGAACATGCTGGAGAGGTGTCTTCGGTATTTAAATCAAAATAAATAAAGTATTGACTTATCTGAACTCAGTAGCCCACTGAATTAAGCTGAAGCAGTATATTCCAGTTTTAAACAATGCATTTGCAGGGATTTATTCTAGTTTAAATCAATGATTAAAACTCCCCACTTTCAATTTTTGGCACGAAGTTGTGCACATAATACCTCACAGGTTTTGTCTGTTATATGCCTCTGAACCTTCAGTAAGGCTTTTACCTTTCCTTGAGGATTGTAATTTCCTGTATAGTTTACTAATTTCTTAGTGCATATTTTATTTTATTTTATTTTATTTTATTTTATTTTATTTTATTTTATTTTATTTTATTTTATTTTATTTTATTTTATTTCATTTTATTTTATTTTATTTTATTTTATTTTTAAATCTGGGTAAGGACCTGGGAGGGCTAGGAGAGTGGTACAGTGCAGAGATACGTCTGCAGTCAGCACAGCAGAACAGCAAGATGATTCCCTTAGTGCCCCTATACACAAATTCAAAGTAGGATCCTGAAAACCTGCACTCATTGCTGAGCTTGACTTTGGCCTGAAAATTTAAAAACAACTACAAAAAATATTGAAGATAAAATATTCTTCCTTTCCTCTTACAGCATATAGTAACTAACAATCCTAACTGCCCACTGGTGCAAGTCCAGGTTGGTAGGACAGCAGAGGACTCCAGGTTCTCACGTGAATGCAAGTGCAAAGCTTTCCGGAGATGATATCAGTTTTCAAAGATCCAGTAGGTTGTGTAACTGGCTCTTAATAGCTATAGCTTGCTTATGTATTGAGCATTTCCTGCCACCATATGGCATCTTGAATATATATCTTCTTTTGCTGTTCTATTTTGTAATGAATTAACATTTCTGAATTATGCACTGTGACTCTGTTTATACATCCTTATTCATATCATGTAAATCTGCCAATTGAATACAAATATGTTTCCCACTGAATTTTAATATAAGTGATTTGAAGAAACAAAAAGTTTTCAGCTTTTATTTTCTTTCTAGCTTTGCCTGTTTTATATACAGATCCTGATCAAAAATAAGTCCGATCTATATTGATCATTAAAATTTTAGTATATACATTACATATACATTAATTGAAGTATATATGTATATGTATTGGATTGAGTAAAAATATATATAGACACTGAAAGCAATATATCACTTGATCTGGTGAATATAGTCCACTTCTGAGATTCACATCTGAAACTCAAAATTCAGGGCTATATAAAGACTTAATTTATTTTTTTTTATTAAGTTCAGTTCCTATCCTAGAACAGTCTCAAATAAAGAAAAACTGCATTGACATTGAAAGAAGCTTGCGCAGTAATAAGTAGAAAGAACAGAGAGGTCCTTCCATGGCTTTTCAGATTTGTTTGGAATAGCGCTGGCTTATATTTTTTTTTCTTTTTTTTTGAAGTGAAAAAAGGTGTCATGGCTGTGAGCCTCCAGCAGCCCTCAGCTTTGAGACAGATCTTGAGTACCTTTTTAAAAGTAAGGTTCCCAGCCATCAAGATCAAATATAAACCAGAAAAGCAAACTTCTTAAAAGGTAGAGAAAATACAAAGTGAGATGGAAATAAAAGGGACTTATCTTCCTCCCTTTCTATGTTATTTCAGGGTGGGTCCTTTTCTCCAGCCTTACTTTGAACCCCTAAAGTCAGTGGTTTCCTGAATCACAGTGATCAACATGGAGTCTGGTCTGGGTCTCCAGGAAAAGCCTTAATTTCTTTCCCCTCAGAGAACTGGCTCTGTGCATGCTCTGTTTATGTGATGAATTTATCAGTTCCTGCTGGATGCAGCCTTTCTGCTTGCTGCCCTCTTTATAATATCTTTCACTATTCCCCACCTCCTGTCTTTATCTGCTTGAGAAACATCTTGAGGAATTTAAAGAGTAAGTTACAGGTGGAGCATTAGATGTTAAGATGAAAGCAATTAGAGACTTTTGTCCTTTTTTACACTAAAAGTCTCCAAATGCTGAAGTCCTTATTAGCTATGTTCAGGAGCCACCCACCTGAAATCCCCATAGTATTTGTACTATTCCCATCAGACTAGAGCTGACTCAATTCCTAATGCAGTGAGCAAGCAGTCTCAGGAATGCAGCTGCTCTATAGTCAAATATACGACAGTGCATATAACGTTAGGCAGTTTTAATGGGGCTAAAACTCTTTAGCATCCTTGGCATTGGCTTTTTATTGATATGTACTCTCTGTCTTGGTTACGGAACTGCTTATGAACTAATGTAAGCCTAGAAAATGCGAGGTCACAAATACCTGAAGTTTATACAGAGCATAAAACTCACTGGGGAAGAGATGAGAACAGGTGACAGGTGCATTTTTCAGAGCACTCACATGAGATTAGGAAGGCCAAGATTTGAGTCTGCCTCAGTGTCTCCACACAAATAAAAGGCACTTTCATTTTCCCACTTTAGTGCATGGAAACTCTTTTTGCCTCTTACTTGAAATGAATGAGGCTGCAACAATTGCCATGCCTGAAAAAAGCAGTTTCCTGCCTTAACCATCATGGATGTTTCCCCTTCTTTCTAAAATTGAATCTTGTAATTAAAATGCAAATCAATGCCATAATGATATAATAATGTGCAGGTTAGTCTGAACCAAAGTACTTAACTGTGAGGGTGGAGGTGGGTATAATAAACTATAAATATTTGGAGTTGTGCATTTCAATTAAAGCAGAATGTCAATTCCACTCCTATTCTGTAGTTACTGCTGAGTATGGAAATATACTCGTCATCGAGTACACAGTACGATGGATTGAGAACTGGCTGGATGGCAGAGCTCAGAGGGTGGTGATAAATGGGGCCGAGTCCAGTTGGAGGCCTG
>JAUBOD010000981.1:1308848-1324785 GCA_032353885.1 Nothura maculosa | reverse complement strand
CGCCAGAGCGGGAAGGTTGGACTAGATGATCTCTAGAGGTCCCTTCCAACCTTGTAGATTCTGTGTGATTCTGTGTGATCCCCAGGTGCTTTTGTGTACAATGTATGGTATGTAAACAGCTACAGTAAGAGATAATGTTCATTGGGAGAAAATAACACTTTAACACTACTATTATATTTTTAAAATGATATATAAGACATAAATTGAAAGATATTTTCAAATGGGATGAGGTAAGTAAAATGTCAGCACTAATTTTAATTTTGAGTTGGGTTTCTCCAACTCGTCTTGCTTAGCAACACTTGCAAAAACAGTCTAGTTCAGCACAGCTGGTCACCTAAAGCAAAGTTGCCCCCAAATGAAGTAAGGGTCATATCCCGCTTCCTGCTCTCTCTTCCCCCTCCTCGTGCTCCTCTATCCACCTCCCACCCCCCCAAAAAAAAAGGTTTCACATTCTACAGACTGCAAGGATCTAAGATTTGAAGTGATATTTGGGTGTGTCCTGCAGGTTGTTCTCCATCCTACTCTTTTGTAGGGGGAATTCTCCAATTCCCTTTAAGTATATGCTGAATGTTAGGACACTTCCTAACATACAGAGAGAAGACACTGCCAAGAACCATAAGCATCACTTGTAAATGCTTAACTTTAGGTAAGTAACTCTGAATATTCTTCCAAGGTTTTACCATCATTAATTTACACAATTAGACAGCATTCCAATTTAACTAGATCAACGTAACGCTTCAGTTAATATCATGCAAATGAATTGTGATTTGCCAGAACATTTTCCACATGTCAAGTATTTATACAAGAGTAAGATTTATGAGTAAATAGTAAACAGTTTCCTACCACTGGCTTCATTAAAATAAAATAGTTTTCAGCTTGGAGGGTATCTTTCAAGAAAGACACAGTTAAAAACAAAATGGTGTCCAGACAATTCAGTTTAGTCTGTGTTTCCACACTGAAAATACATTTTCTTTGGAAACTTTACCTTCCAAGAAAATAAGAGATGAATTATTCTTCCACAGTCTAAATATCGCACAATTCTTTTTTTTTAGTCTGGTCATTCCACTGAAGCAGGAATCAATAAAGATTTAAAGTGCAATTGTTCTTCTGATATGTGGACCAACTTGTGCAAGTGCTGTACATATGAAGACAATAGACCTAGCAAAGAGGAGTATTTCATTGTGTGCTAAGGCATTTTAGTATCCAGGGTGGAATGGAAGCAGGAGACCTTGCTCCATTAATAGAGGCCCCCTATCCACCTATGTTAGAATGAAGTTTCTGGTGGGACAGAAGAATGATAAAAGGAGTTGGTGATCCAGATGAGAGTCTGGTGATGTAATGTCTCATTACTATTGTTAGTTCACTTACTAAGACTATTTCTGCAACAATTAAATGAAATTTGGTCAATATATTAGTTACCAGGAAGATGAAGGAAATTCTTTTCTGGTTGCAGGTTAGCTTGCATTTTGAATTCCTCCAGGATTTACAAAACTTTATCAAATGTTCTGGTCAAATAATTTTCAGTGTGACAATTCTTTACAGCCACTTTGTTCTAATGTCTGTCTTTTTACTACATCCACTGTTTATATTGTTGGCTGGATGCCTGAAGCTTTTGAGGCAGAATAATCAGCCGTAGATAATGTAACAACTATTCTTCACTTGTGAGCATGGGCGAAAGAATTTTCACACCATACAAAGAATTTTCACATTCTTACAGAAAAACTTAATTCTTGTATTCATAGAACATTTCAAATTAACTGATATTGAAGCTGTCCCATTTGTGAGATTTAGGACTCTCTAGAGTTGGATTAAGGATTCCCATAGCTGTCTTGGCTTAAGGGGTTCTCATAACGATAATTTTAAAGTTATTTTAGTTGTGCTATCTTCCCATATATTTTACATCTCATCAAATCTCTTAGGACAAATTGCCTCTGATTTTGCCTACAATATTCTTTTGGGAAATAGATTCTGAAAGAGTTTGAACTAAAGTGATTAATATATGAGATGAAGGACAGAGAATGTCTCTGTGTTGCTTCTCTAATTGCATGTTCCTCTTCATAAAACTGGAGTGCAAGTCATACATTTTTAGATGATTTTTTTAATTATCATTTTCAATTTTGTACGTACCCATATCCCTATGGGTTAACATCTGTAAACATTTTTCAGTTATATTTGTGGTTTTCTCATTTCTTGCATTTCTGCAATTGATTTCGCTGAATTTATGCCAATGTATGTTAGCTGAGGTTTTGGTCTGTACAACTTGATACTACCTTAAAGAAGGGTGTATTAATTAATTTGAAGAAATTTTAATGTCCATTAAGCTGTATCAAAGACATGAATACTTGGAGCTTCCTTGTGCCTTTCTAAATGCCCTATATGTTGAAGCCCATAGGAAGTTGTTTCTGACTGATGTGTATCCGGTTTCAGCTCTGTGAAAGTAAAAACTGTTTAAAATAGATTTCAAATTTAACCTTGCAACGTATAATAAGCAGCTTTTTGCCCTTCTGGGGAAGATCACTGATGCATTTTTTCCAGCAATGGAAAAGGTTTCTTTTTCCAGTGATGGAAAAGTGAACAGCTTTCACTTTTCTTCATCCCCACTGTACTTAGGGCCACCAAAATTTGCCTCAAGGCTATGCAGTGATGTTTGCTCGTGCCTCGTCACATCATATCGGCACCAGCTGCAACCGAAGGGCGATCTGGAACCGCTCACCATGAATATGTTTAGTTATGCGAGTGCCTTTTGAGCTCTGGGAGGGCTCGATTCTTATGGAAATCTATTTTTCCACCCCTGTTGGATTCTGCAGTGGGAACAAATTGACCTGGTTATGATGAATTATCCATTTATTTTAAAACAAAGACAAAGCTGAAGTGCATTGATTTGCATTAATTGTTTCATTGAACAGTGCAAATACTACCATGTATCCAAATTAAATAAAATTTGCTTTTAATCTTTTAGTTGAGAAATCCAACTAAGAATGAATGAGGGGTAAAAACCAGAAATCCCCAGCTTTCATGTCCATTGTTGCGGTGAAGCCTCAGCCAAGTGTTGCGGCCCTTAGATCACTCCAGCTCATGTAGGTGATGCTGAACATCCTCTTTCTATCAACCTCCCCATGCTTCCCCAGCATGTGCCAAATCTACATTCCACCCTAGATTATGCTATGGGCCATAAATATGTGAGTTTGGGTGGCTGGGGAGCTGTTGAGTGCCCTATATGAGTGGGCACCATGAGCCATCCCATGCTGGTCCCAGGCTATCCCAACCAGTTCCAGCCAGCTCCCTAAGGGCCATGAAGTTCTATGAACAGGAAGTTCCATCTCCATAAGAGGAAGAACTTCTTTACTCTGAGAGTGCCAGAGCCCAGGGGCAGGCTGGAGGGAATGGCTTTCTCAAAGCTTTGGTTTGTGCTTGTGTTTTGTGGTTTGTTTTTTTTTTTATTTTTATTTTTCATGCATAATTAAAAGTTTCCGTTAATTGGCAGTAAAATAAGTAAAACTCCCAGACTGTTTTGTCTACTGTGGTGACTTCACTTGTATTCAGGATCAGCTCCCCATTAATGCTGCAAAATTTAGAGGTATTTTCCTATCATATCCCCTGAAAATTAGATATGTGCTTTGCACATCTGTTGACCAGAATTAGTAGAGATGAAACAGAGAAGCCTAGAAATATTGATCACTGTTTGCTGGACATTAAAGCTCATAAGCTTTTTCATGAATCCCTCCTGTTGCTGGCAGAGAGGGGAGGAGGGGAAATGAAGGGCTACCCAGTGGCTCAGGGACACTACAGGTCTCTGTGGGACAGTAGTCCTAACATGCTAGGTACACTAATGTGAGCTTTATGTGAGAAAGAGCTGGAAAATTTTGAAAGCCTTGGGTCAGACTTGAGATTTAGGTGCTACTGGATGGTGTCTTGTGAGCCATGAGCTACATGCTACCGCTAGCCAGGACAACTTAATGGTGATGACATGGGAGCTGAAGCCTGGTCCCTGGCTGTTGCAGGGTCCCTGGATTGGTAAAGTCTGAGGATCTTTACTCTTTCTGATGCCTCCAGGCCCTGGGAGATCAGAGCCCCTAACGACTCACTAAGGGACCAGGTTTTGTCAGAATTGTGTTTGTTTCGGTAAGAAAACCAGAAAGAAAGCAACCCTAATGTTTCTGCAGAACATCTTAGGTTCAATAAGCTGATGAGCTAGTTGTATGAGAACTAGTGAGTTTTTCTTTTTTATTTAGTCTTTTCTTTGGATGTCAAACTACAGAACACTTCTCATCCTTTGAGGGAGTAGTGAGAGTCTAAATTTAGAATAGCTAGTTCCCATAAATTGTTAATATATTTGCTAAGCAAGCTGTGTAAATTGATCCCATTGCTTTGATTTCTCATGTAATTCAAATTTTTTTGTCTACCTATGAAGAAGTCACTTGGGACTTATAAAATGTACAGGTATTTATGAGATAACAATGCAAAGAAAAATAAATTTTGATACATAGTAAAATAGATGAGAATAAAGTGCATGTATTTCCCTTACATCTATCATAATCCTTGTATCTCTTGAACTAAACTCAAAATCGTATATATCTTAACAAGGAGACTAATGTGCATACATTTAAAACCTAGGTGAAACTTTATTTCTGTCAAGTTCTTCTTGACTACCACCCCATAACCTCTCTGGACATCTATGTGGTCAATAGTATCTCAGCACTATCAGCCATTGTGCAAAGATGCTATGTCATCATGGTGCAGCCAAAGAAGGATGCAAGGTCAGGTTTAATTCTTTTGCTAGGATTTGCCAGCAAGATATATGGGCATCAGAGCAAAATGCAACAGAAAGAGATGAATTTCTAAGCAAATTTCAAGCTGTACTAAAACTTTTGGAATCCACTGAAGTCTCTGTGTCTCCCAGTGATGTTATTAAGGGTTTGAACTTATACCAAGATACCTGCCTCAGCTAACAGACTTCTGCAGGGAAACAAGTGCTTGCCTCCTTGTGAGTCACTGACTGGGCTTAACCAAGGCAGGCAAATGGAGATTAGATATAAATTTGGTTACAAACTTATGTAAAGTGGTCTTGATGTTAAGTATGATGTGGTGGTATGTTGTGTGTTGGTTTTGTTGTTGGTTTTTTTTTATGTTGCTAAATTTTGTGAGTAGTGTAGTCCATATTAAATAGTGAAAAATAATTAGGTTGTCAACTGATCCATTATAAGAGAATGATTTTAGTAGAGGATAGTGATGATTTTAATGGAGAACAGGTTTTCAGTACACAACTGGATAGATCCAATTTAATGCTGTTTAATATATTGCTCAATAATTGGAAAGGGGCTGTAGACATATTGCTAATAAAATTTGCTGATGTCACAAAACTTGTAGTAGTAAATAATGACATTGGCAATTACTCACACAAACTCATCTGGAAAGTTGGTCAAAGGGTCCACTTTGAACTATATGAATTTCGACACTGCCAAATGCAATGTCTGCATTTAAAGAAAAGGACTTATTTAACAAGCGAGGCTTTGTAATAGTATTTGGACTTCATTAATACTGAGAATTTTGGAGACACTGTGAGCTAAATGAGAAAATTCTACAATATGAGAGGCTAGTGAAATGCTATACCAAAATGATTAAACAAGAATACATCAACAGAAAAGCAAAATGCACTTTTTGATGATGTCGGTAATTGTTTGGGAAAAAAGAAGTTGTCTGGGAAGATCATGATTCTCAATTCCTAAAGATTTTAAATCTTTTTATAAGGTATATTGTTATTCAAACTGAAGCTGTAGTATGGGTTGGCCTGAGGCAGCAATAACTGCAGAGGGTTTGCGTTACATAGAATGTAAAACAAAATATCCATAATGCCAGAACATAATCCTGTTCTTCAAATCTGTGCAGGCCTCAAATCTTAATTCTCCTACAGCCTCTTACTGGAAAAAGTATTTGTGTCAGACAATCACAAAAGCAAATGAAATAAAAACAGTAATTACTCAGAAGTATTAAACAGAGATTACAAAATGCAGTATCATTCCATCATTGGAATGAAATCCAGATAATTTGTTTAGGTCTAGTGAAACAGTCGATTATTGTTTATTTAAAAGCTGCAAAATATAATTTAAGAGGAAATCAAAGTAAGTTCACAATAAACTATCTCGTTCTTAAAGTGGCAGGACACTCATAGTGGCATTATTATTAGAATTATCTGTCAAGTTTTCTCATTTAAAAGAAAAAACAAAATCAACTTGCTTTTTAAAGAACATTGGAGGTCTTATGTTGCTGTGACATATGGTCCTGTGAGACTGAAAACTCTAACCATTTCTTTTTGTACTCTTCATCACATCCGTAACTCTTGAGTTTTCCTCTCTATTTTTTCTTTATTAGGAAGAAAATGAAACATTTACATTCTGTCTAATAGCAATAACATACCAATTTTTTTTATATTTCCATAAAGAGATCACCTTGTAACAGCGATACTACTTTTAATATTGATTTACCCTGTCACTATATGGTCTGAGACAAGTAGTGTAATGGTCTAGATTCTGCCATTAAGACACCAAGTTACTTAAAAAAAGCAATGTAAGTGAGGTGAGCCCAACCCATATGTGTTTTTGGATCACATTGCCAGTGGAACTCTAAGTTGACCAGTAAGGCTGAGCCAGAGGGAAATTGTTCCATTCATTACACCAGCTTTGTGTTAATGGAAATCTAGTAACTTTAATAGATTTTCCCTTAGTCCAAATGGAATTAAAATCACAACCCACACATTTTAAGGAAAATAATGACAATCAAATCTATCCATCTTTCTTAGATTGTTTCCAAAGGGAGTGATAGTGAAGGTAGCACAAGATGAAATTTCCAATGCCCTTAATCTGCAAGCTCTTGTGTCACTTAAAAACTACTGCGAGGGTAGTCAAATTGCAGAACCACTGGATGGCCAAAGTGATCCTGGCATCTGGAGGTGTCTAGGACTTCCCTTAAGAGTGCTGTAAGGACCTATTCCACCAGGGGCTCCCCCCTGCACTGCATGCTTATGCATGACCTGAAAAGCTAGAAGAATATTAATATCAGTGGCAAGAAGGGTGATTTTACAGAACATGTGAAATACAGATAGGCAGTATTTTGCATTTTTTCTTATTCCTGACACAGTCTGCTTGTTCCTGCAGATTGTTTAGTATGGACACTGTGGGCACTGCTTTTTTTCAAGTATCAAACAGCGTTTTAATGTATGGGTGTATATACTTAAATGCAATGGATGCAGGCAAGTAGAGGAAGCCCTGTGGTGATGTATAGACAAAAGCTTCTTTTTTCTTTTGTCCCTTTAAAATCTCTGGACTTTCACTTTATAATTGCTTGTTAAACAGGAGTAAAATACCATATTTGGAAATACAAAGACTGCTGCTATTTGGCAGAAACAAGAAATTCAAAAGTTTGGGATTTTTTTTTGGAATATATTGCAATATATCTGATACAGTTACTTTCACTCTGCCATCACATCAACTACAGACTGGGATACTTCGTATAGTAGCAGAAAGTCTATCCAAAAGCTTTAATTTCTTTGCTTGCATTCATTAAAAGTTTTCCATTTATCTTGGTATTTATATTTTTAAAGGACTTTTTCATGCATTCTGAAGACTTTATATGATCAGAAAGTTAGAAAATTTGCCCATATTTGTAGTATTTTTTTTTCTGATTATGGCAATATCCATGAGAGGAAAAAAACACAATTTTTGCACCCATTTAACCACTCTTAATTTCTTCCCTTCTTTTCTTTAACATTGGAGATAAGAAATACCAGGCAAGGGTCAAGAAGTATGTATATCACATTCTTTATTTTCATTTGGTAGTTTTAAAACAAAACAAAAGTAGTTAAGGGACTGAAGTTTCATTTAAAGAAAAAAAAGGTAGTATAAAAGTCAATTGCTGTCTACAGAAATCTTCATAGTCTGTGATGCTTTAAGTCTTCATATGGTATTTCTGTCACTAAAACAAACTGTTATATCTTATTTTGAAGCGTACTTTACAAAGTCAACTTAGCCTCCACATGTTTAGCCTCCAGTCTCTTGCAACCAAGTTGTATCTCCATTTCTTTCTTTCAATCTGGCTGCTCTTGTTGGTGCTTTTGTGTGAAAGCGGTGGTTTTTCACTCTAATGCAAAACCATTTTTACACATGTTGCTCCATAGTTGACCCTGTGACACCAGAGCTCTTTGGAGTACCATGCACAGCTTAATTCAAACTGAGGGGAAACAGATAACAACAACAACTAAAAAAGCCCTTAGATCTTGAAATATACAATGCTACTCTGTCATGTTCCTGTAAATACATTAAAATCATCTTTGCAGATGTGCACAGGTATACAAGATATTTTTGGTGCCTAATCTGAATAAATGTGTGTCTTGATGGGTGCTTTCGCTCTGCAATACTAGTGCCAAAGAACAGTGGTAGGATTCAACTTTGCCAAGTTGAATCACAAGTGTGTGGTTGCACAGCTTGTCAAGGCCCTCATCAGAGTTCAGCCACCTGTGCCCAAGGCCAACTCAGATCTGGTGCAGCTGGGTGACCTTGGGAAAGTGCTGTGTGAGAAGGAGCTGGGAAGAGCCTTGTCAGGGCAGCTTCCATAGCACCCCTTCCACTCCAGAGCTACGAGTAAGCTGAGACTTTTAGCCATGGTCTATGCTAGGTGCTGTTGTGGCCACACACCTCACCAATTGTGGCCTGCACTGGTTTGATGACTTGACATAGTGGCTTAACCTCAGGCTTGCTTCATCACTATGAATTCTGCTGCTAACCTGAAATGTTGTCTGAGTCTGGCTACTGCTGTGAACCAGGCCGCCTCTGCTTTCCATTTTCTAGAGACCTGTACTATTGTCCCTCTTGTTGACCAGAAGGTTCCCCCATATCTATCTTCCTGTCATCGTGGGCTCTTAGTTCACCTCTCCGCATGGAGCAGCCTGCTTTTGCTGCTGTCTGAAATAGCTGCAGTGTGACCGTGCATGATTTTGGCTGATGCTCAGTTTCCTAGTGGCTCCATGACAAACCAAAAGGAAGTTATCTGGCCTAGTACATTTCTGTTTTATTCTCTTTCCAAATATGATTTGCTTCCAAGAACATTAAGTAGCAGTGGAAAGGCATTCTATGTCTCTCTATACAAGAATTAAGGCGTGTCTGCATATATTGGACAAGGCTTATCCTATTCCTGATTAAATATTCATAAATAGTAATTGTTCACATTACTTTCACTGTGTCCCCGCTAAGATTAACACTGCAAATGTGCTATGTAGTACACACATTCAAACAGCACCAGAGGGAAAAAAATACACATCAGAAGGTAGAGGACAGAGAAGTACCAGGAAGGCAGTTAAGTGACCGAGTTAGGTGTACTGCCCCTATGTTGTACATGGCTAGCTTAGTGAGGTCATTCAGCATTTTCTGTTGAGAAACTGATCCATTTAACTTAATTGCACTAAGTTTGTTATCTGGAGCATTAGTTGAAAATGGTAGCAGAGCCACAAAGATGAGTGACTGTCAAGGAATAGAATCCAGATTCTCCCAAGCACCAGATCCCTTGAGAATTGTTGCATGCCTCTGAGCATTTCCAGATCCAGCCGGTGTCTGGAGTGAGGGTTAGGGCAAGACTCAGGTGGGACATATGGGCATGGTGGCTAGTAAAAGCCAAACACACACAGGATGCTGGAGCTTAGAGCATTGTGGTGTACCTGCCCTTGACAAGCTACATGAAACTAGAAAAAAATGCATTCTGGCTCTGCTGTTACTTCTATAGCACTGCTGCCTTATTTCCCCAAACCCAAGGTTAGTAGCTTTTTATGGTGTGTACTTCGAGAGTTGCTGTGACAGTGCTGAGCATATGAATCAGGCGATGCAGTGAAATAAAAAGAAAGTAGTAGTTCTGTTTTTACTGGGATGCCTGCTAGTGGGTTACTCAGTGCTGATTTTTTTGAACAGTAACATTTAACTCAGAACTGAACAAGGAATATAATAATGTAAGAGGCTACACTTGGCAGAAGTGATGATATACTATGAATATATTTAAAATAATTTATTTTGTTTGTCTGCCCCCTCTCTGACCTCTACCCAAGAAACAGTCAATCTCAGTCAGCCCTGAATGGCTCAATGAGAACCTGAGCCTTGTTTGTAGAGAGGTGTATGCAAGAACCACCACGAACATGTGAGGTTTGTGAAGCAAATAGAGGTAAAGCCAACTCTGAGGAATCCAGTAGAGACTTGGGAATGTATTCAGCTCCCACTGAAAGGTGCTGAACCTGCAGAACCCAGGGACAAAAAGATCTAATTCGAAAATGCACAGTATATGCTGAAGTTCATCCAAGGTGCTCGGAAGTTATTTAACAGCTGAGCCCAAATAAAGCGATGACCGCAACTTACTTTTCAGGTTACCTTATACAAGATTTAATTTTCAGGTATGTAAATATGCTTTTTTTAATAGATGCTTTTCTATGTTTCAAGTTGAATCACCTTGTCATTGCACATGTATATGGTATTTCCTTACGATCATCTACATCTGACAACGCCCTATAATTGCTTACACATTCTCAAGTGATTTTTTGATGTAAATGGCAAAACTCCACTGAAGTCAAGAGAGTGCTATCCATCTGCACAAGCAGAATAGCCTTCTAGCTACATTTGTTGGGTTTTTTTTGCTTTTCCAGTGTCTGAGTGTTGAACTTATGGGAGGTTCTTTTCATTATAATCCTGTTCATTACACAAAAGTATTACTTTGTATAATATTTATTAAGAATTGGAGAGATTATGTCATCAGAATTACCTTTTAAACTATTTATGCTCTTATAATTTCTCCCAGGAATAGGAGTAATTCTGAAATTCACATTCATAGTTGCTATTCCACATTCTGAATTCCTATTCACAAAAATAGATTAGAGATTCTATTTTGATGATACAGTAAATCTAGCTGAGGGCTTGCAATAATCAGTGTAAAGCATCCCACCCACATGGCCAAAAGCACTGAACGGGTATTAGTTTGAATTGTCATTTAAAATTTGTTACTTTTTTTTCTCTCTTTTTTATTTTAATGAGTTGAATATATAGTTGAGCTATCCATCAGAACAGGTACTGTCTGTCTATAGCTTCATAAATTAGAATAAAAAGCAAGTTGTTGTAAGCTGTAACATTCTTTCGTTATTTCAACAGAATGGTGTTCATATGCCCATGTCTGATGCAGATCTAATGCTGCTACAATCATTCATGAATATTGTGTGTCTGAAACAAGCTAGAAAATTTCTAGTTAGATTCTCCTTTGCATTTTTAGCTAAATTTTAAGGGCAAGGAAGGATTCAATTGAATTCAGATCTGCACCACCTTTGTTTTTGACCATTTGCAAAATCAAGAACATTCCATTGTTTCCTTCCATTAAAAACTTTTACTTATGACAATAGGATTCTGCAAGTGTCATGACTGTAAGGCCAGACTCCTGTAACTCAGATTACATTTTATCATACAGATTTGTGACGATTGGTAAAAGGGCTACTACACTGCTTTTTAAATTAATCTAGATCAAAAAAAAGTATAAGACTAGTGGAAAATTGGGTGCTGAACTGTTAGGGTTGTTCTGAATGCACCTCTTAAGCCTGACCAAACTTTATTTCTTTGGAAAGGATAGATTTGCCCACAAGGGACTTTCCAATATATTGGAGCCATCAGAGAACCAAACTTAACTCTAGATCAGAGCTGCCTGGAAACTCATTTTTTTCCAGCAATGGGAAAATGTGATGCAACAATAAAAAGAATTACTAGCATGCTCTGTGGGGTGGACATGTTCAAGTGTTGCTCTGATAGATTTCCTATGTGACTCAGCTTTGTACGTAAGTCACACTGACAGGTTAGGGCTACATACAAAACATAAAGATGTCTACTGGGTACTTGTAAAATTAATTCTGATGGGAAGGAATATATGACAGACCCCACTGCATAACATCTGAGAGCTCAGATTGCTGCATTGTTAGCAGATAGCCCATGTTCAATTTAATCTCATTATAGGTCAGTTCAAGCAAATATTTCCCACAGGAACCAAGAGAGATAGGAAAGCTGAGTTTTAGAGTAAGCCTGTGATCTAGTTAATCTGACTCTCTTTTGCTCAAGAACCTTCCTGAGAGGAGGAGGATGAAGGAGGTGAAAAAGCAAGTCCGTAGGATAAGCAGAGTCTTAACGATGGTTGCAATATCCTTCTGTGAAGGAGGATCCATGGAGTCTAAATTTCTTGCTGCTAAAGTAAACCTAGGAGCCCAGGTCTTCCATTTACAAATGCTATGGCTCTTAGGTTGTGATACAGATGATGAGCTTTAGCTGCTGTGTTTTGAAAGAATTTTAATGCAAACTGCCAGTGCCTAGGACAAGAGTCCAGCCACAGAGTGCCTTGCTTCAGCAACTTAACCTGATGACTGGACCTGCACTCTGATCTGCACAGAGATAGTATTCTTAGTCTAACAAGTCATAATATAGCTCCAAACATCTTGCAAAAAGAGTGTTCTAATTCATTGGCTGGAGCAGTCTTTATGCAACCCTCACCAGGATCTCGGTCCAGAGAGGCATTTTCCACTGAATATACTTCACTTGAGTCTAGTTTACCTTCTTGTTAATGAAGCCTTTTCAGATTGAGGTTCTGTCGTCCAGCATCCCTACATTATCTTGACTCCGCGGATATCAGTTCCAGTGGAAAACTTCTCAGTGGCAAATTCTTATGCCTGTACTTAAAAATTTGGCTCTGAAATCACAGACAACAGAGTATGAAATTGATTTTTGGTGGTACACTTGTTCCTTTTGCAAATTTTAGCTTATAGAAACATCAGTCCCACTCTCTGCCATCAACTCTATTCTTGAAAGCAATCTGAAAAATCATATGAACAACATATAAAAAACTAATACTGCTCTAAAAAAGTCAGTCAAGAGATAATGCTCCAAAGCATTCTTTGGATATTAATGGTCCTTTGAAGAACAAAAAGAAGTGTATACTGAATAGATTGTTCTTGTTTTTGAATGTGTTATATGAGGTACTAATGAGGTGGAGAATTATATTTATCCATTAAGATTGTCTTTAAAATATAATCAACCAATTTTTTTCCTTGAGAGTTAATTCCCTGGATAATAATAGTATGAGGCCAAGGCTAGTTTTCTCCAAAACAGTTTGTTTTAAAGTCTATAAAATGTAAGTAACCTATTTTTTTCTATCTTATGAAGAAAGTCTGTATTTTCACCTTTAATAATATCATGGTTCATCATAAAATTTTCATTCGCTTTCAAGTAATAATTACTAAAGTTTTAATCATTTGTCTTATCTGAATTACCCAATCTGTGTGAAAAATACTGATGAATTATTGCTAAATAACTTGAAAATGGGTTAGAATAGGCTTCTTTGCCTGTTAAGTGATGAGTTTTGTGGTTTTGTCATTGTAGTAATTATAGGCTGTCTTAACTCAGATTTTGTTATCTGCTGATATGTCCCATTTAATTACAAAATATGTAATTAATAACTAATGAGCTCTTTACTACATGAGCCTGGAGATACTGAAACAAGAGATTTCTGTAATGGGAAGACATTATATTCTTGGCATATCAGCATATGGTCTGAGCTTTTTTTCTTTTTTTTTGCTGCTGGAAACAGAGTATCTCATAGCTTAGCAAGGAGTGAATATTAAGATATTTTGGGCAGATTTCAACTGACGTACTCAGCATGCAAAAATGCTGTACTGTTTTGTCAGTCACCTAGCTAAACACAAGCAAGATAACTCAGCTGCAGGTGTCTAGCTGCAGGTGTCTACCTCCCAGCAGAGTTTGTCACTCATATTAGGTAACCCAGTGGAACTGATGAGGAAAACATACCCTGTTTTTACTGCAGTAGGAGTTCAGGAAACACCTCCATACATTAGTGTCTGAAAGGCTAAGCCATAATTTAATTGCCTGAGTGCTCCCTTTGGATGTAATGATAGACATGCTAGAAATCTCATCTATGAGGTTGTCCCACCATGTAGCAGGGCTCAGACAGAAGGTGTGCATAGTCAGCAGTAATAGGAGCAGCCCCTGTGTTACATGGCCAAGACAACCCTGTAGATCCCTGTAGCTCTCAACAGACTTGGAGGATTCTAAGCCTGTGGCTTTGCAATTTCAACGTGTGAAACCACAACTCTGCTTCTAGCTTTCCTCTCTGGTCTGCTGGTCGGAAGGATATTAGAAAACTGATTGCAATAGTTCTAGTCAGGAAAGCTTCATTTTTTTTTATTTCATTTTTTTGAAGTGACCCCTCTGAAAAATAGAGTGTGACTTATTCTTTTCAGTAAGGTTTTAGATTAATTTTGTTGTTAAGAATGCATAGGCTTTTTTATAGATGCCCTGAGCAGTTTATAAAGTTCTGCTGCCCCTAGGTAGCATAATTTAAGAGGTCTGAAATCACAGGTAGAACACAAGTGAGCCATTTCTGTGAAACTCCTCAGATACTCCAGAGTACTAAAATATTTGGGATTTGATATAGATGAGTTTTTAATATTCTTCATATGAGCACACTAGATTTTATAAGCGCTATAGGGAATACTGTTTGTGTATTTACAGATCCTGAAGGAACTTCTATAACACTTCCTGTATTATAGTGACTGCATTAACATCAGGCTTATGCACAAAATGCTGTAAAAACAGACATGCTGATATATGTTATCCCATTTCAGCCAATGTAACTAATCTAAGTAAATCTGCTGGATAGGGCCTCCGGCTCTAATATATACATAATAATTTTTTATATCAGTATACAGTTTATTGGAACTAACATTCCTTCTTTTGGTTGATAAAAATATATCAAAATAAGAAATATCCTCTGCAGAAAAAAATAGTAATAACGGAAAAAGTGTAGTATATGCCTTTGTTTTAATTGTCTTTAGGATAGTTAGGAAGATGTCAACTAAGCCAATATATAACAGTAGTTATCTGTCTTTTTTTTTCTCTATTTTCTTCCCAATAGAATCAGTGTATTTTTAAGGTAATCTTCTTGTGAAAGATTTTTCTGTATCAGGATGTAGTGATATACTTGCTTTCACCAACAGAGGTAACCTGCTGATGTCTTTAGGGACCTTGTAAGGGCCGATCTGTGGGTGTTGACATGTGTCACTGGTCCTTGGTTAATCACAGGTCTCTCCTTGACTCCAGTATTTTTGGGGTTTAACCTTTAATGTTGTCTTTCAGCTGCTCGACCTCTATAAAATAAAATGTGTGATGCCTGCTCATGGTGCTTAATCCATCAGTGGATATTTACCAGCAGAGATATCTTAACTGCATTAAATCTGCATGTTATATCAATCTGTTCATTCTCTTTACTACCCTTCTATGCCTAAGCATGAGAATTTATTTTTTTTCAATTTTTATTAATGTCCTTAAAGGAGAAGAAAAAAAGATGCCAAATAAACTTTGCATCATTACCATTATAGGTGTCAGCCCTAGAGGTCAAGATGGCTTTAAATATCTTGACTGTAAGACTTCTGGAACTCTTCAGAGTAGTTTTAGAAGAAGCTTCTACTGTAAAAGGGATCAGAGGAGAAAATTTAAGGAAATGGGCATGTTTATTATGACAGCAGTGTCTTGATGAGCTAATTTTACTGCTTTGGAGGCCTGTTTTTTGATTGTGCCTTGTCTTAAAATGAGAATCGTGCGAAGGCCGACTCATTTTTACTAGAATGTGAAGCTGCACAGAGTCTCTTGAGAGTCTAATTCTATCTGTGAACACAAATACACGTGTGTGGACTGTGCTTGTTCCACTGGAGTTAAATATTTGTTATTGTGGTTTTCATATCCTTGCCATTTAAACTGGCAGGTACTTTTAATCTTTCCCTAACTTTCTGAGTTATACTTCCCGTCCAGTCTTTCTTGGATTGGGTGAATGTTTGGGAAGAGTCTTCATAGAATCACAGAATCACAGAATC
>JAUBOD010000981.1:1250535-1308748 GCA_032353885.1 Nothura maculosa | reverse complement strand
CCGAAAAAAGCTTGGCCCCCTCTTCCCTACAGTCCCCCTTCATGTATTTATACATGTTAATAAGGTCCCCTCTTAATCTCCTCTTCCTTCATAATGCAGGCAACTGAAATTCTAACAACAAATTGTCCTATATTTACACTCAGTCGTGCTGTTGCTTTCTACCAGTATTTGTATTCAGGAAAAAAAGGGTAGGCATATTCTTACAGCTATTGTTTCAAAACTAACTTCTGCCGAATATCTTTCAAGTTTGAGAAGAGCTGATTATCTTCTAACGAGAGCAGGAAGAAAAAGGGTGGTGCTCATATCTCCCTGTCTATTGAAATGTATCCATTAATTCTGGGAATAGGGTCATTAATTTCCATGGCTTTTCAAAGGTTGATCCAATGGTTTGCAGGCAGCAAAGGGAAGGTGGAAAAAATTAATAACCTAACATAAATCAGTCTCTATTCAGGAGAAACTGAATTCACAATGAATATACAAAGCAGAGGTCAGAGAGTTTAGCTTTGATAACAAAAGTCCATTTTAAAATGGTAATTAACCCCTAAAATGTACACTATTTTTTAATTAAAATCTCTAATCATTTAACTTTAAAGTTTGCTTTTCTATTAAAGAAAAAAAAAAAGGGAAAATATGCAACCTCTTAAATTTGTCTAGAAAGGTCCGAACAGCTGATTAGAAGAATGAAATCCAAGTGTAAAAGGAAAATTTAATGAGATCTCATGAACAATTAAAAAGACCATTTGCATTCTTTTAAGTCTATTGGAAAAAAATAAGGAAGGTTTAGCTATAATCACATGCTGTGAAGGAATAGAAAAGAGAACATTAAACGCTTTTCATGATTCCTCCTGAAGCCCTGAATAGCACAACAGGATGCTTATTAGGATGCACGTTGATGTGACCTGGTTTACCAAAGTTTTGCCTGTAGGCAGGTGTTTAAAACAGGTGTACAAATCTGTTTTTTTTTTCTCTGAACCCTGATAATATGATCAGGTTGCACAGTCTGTACTTCTTTTCTGGAGGATTTTGCTAGTTTCTTGGATGCAGCAAAAGGCTTTAGAAAATCTTGTTCAAGTTTTATTTATAAGACTTCTGAAAGCAAACAGTTGTCAATCTCCAAGAAAGACCTGCTTCCTTTCTCTTTACATGAAGCATTCTGAATGTAAAGAATGACCATCTCCATTCTAAATAATAGTTACCAGATATTTATCAAGTGTCAATGGAAATTATCTTGTAGCCCTAGGAACATCTCTGGCATAATTGTGATTTTATACTAATTTTCCTATTTGCCTGTCAAGATTTGTAACAAGAGTGTTATCTGATGTAGAAATGATTGGGAGGCAAAACAATGAGTTGTGCTACCCTCTTTTTCAATTTGTGAAGCCCAGATGTGCAGCCAGGGAATAGCAATAAATATTTAAACAAGATCTGAATGCATTTTTACCTTAAGTCATACAATAGGAGAAAAAATATCCACTATTTCTTCCATGATTCAGTGAAGTAGCTTCTATGTTTCTGACCATTGTCAGTGGTCACAACTGATATCAATGCTGGAGGGAAGTAATGGAGATGAGAGCCTTGTAACTTCTGCTAGGAATGCCACGTTTCCCTACATGCTCCCAGTGAGACCACAGCCCCCCACTTTTTAGTCTCTTACACATAAACAATAGTAATTTCCTACTGGAAAGGTTACAGGAAGACTATATTATGACAATACTTTAGGTGTTGACTGTAATGTGATGTGATTCAGATTCAGCGTGTTTTTTGAAGAATAACCTTCATTCTTTCCAGAATGGTATCTTGTGATGAAACTTTTTTTTTTCTTTACTCCTTTCTTTCTTCCTTTTTTTTTGTATTAATAGGAAAAAAATTGCTCAACCTGAGAAGCAGCTCGTAATTCTTGCACAAGCAAGCAGGGAAGGCAGAATAGCCTTCAAGAGATTGGAGGTGTTGAACTGTGTCACTGGTAACTGTGTAAATGGTGCTGATCTAATTGATGCTTTGCCTAGCAGGGGAGGAGAAATCTCTAGCAAATCTTTAGCTTTGCTTTCAGAACGTTGTCTCAGACCTCTTCCTACAAATACTGCAATAGTTGCTAGCAAGTTTTTCTGGGTGAATCTAGTTGATTTATGAGCTGTCACCACCACTCAAATCTCTTTCACTCATTGTGAATATCACAGATTTCCCTTTTATTTATTATGCAATGAAAAATCGCCTTGAACATGGAAAAGAGACATGGCTAAATAGCTCATTTCTATATCTTGTGTGTGTAGGAAATTCATTCATAACCTGTTCTTCATCAGTTTGAATAAATGAAACGATGCTCCTACCCCAGCTGTGGAGTTGCTAGTATCTGACTATTAAGCATGGAGTGGAGCAAACACATTTCATTTAATTTAGCATATCCACATCACAATTTAAATTTAGTTTAAAGCATATCTGAAAGGAGCAATATTCCTTGTCTTTTTATCCTGACGGAAGAGTGTTTGTGGGTAAGGAATTAAACTGGGAGTCAGGAGACCCAGGTCAGCTCCTAGTTCTCTTGCAGCAGTTTGTAATTTTTAACAAATGACTTCTTGGCTGTGTTGCTGTAAGATAAACTTGTTGATTTTGAAGGGGTGTGGATGCTGCATAAGAGAGTAGGGGCTGATGAACAAGTAGGCAGCTTCTTTTCTTGGTCCTGGGACTTCTTTGCTTGTTGGAAATAAAGAAGAAGTGAAAGTTTTAGATCTAGTAGTACAGCTGATACCAGATGCAACAGTAGCTGCTGTGCACAGGTTAGAAGTTTTCTCAGGTGCTCAACATTTTGCTTTTTGTTAGCAGCTTCTGAGGCATTTCAGAATGTTTTAAAACCATAGGAATTATTTAGATCTGATTTCAAGACAGGCAAAAAGAGCTTGTCACCACTGCGGGTGGTGCTGTATAACTAGGCAAGCCAATTATGTTTCTACACCTCTGACGCTATTGAAGATGGTCACATTGACACTTGCCCTCCTCACTTGCACCCTTTAGTGAATGTGGACATGTCTCATGGCCTATAGTCATAACAGTAGTTGACTTGCTGTTAGGAAACCTTGGACGAGGCAGTGCCCCTTGATACTCAGAATAGCTAAAGCCAATTTTGTTTCACTCAGTGCACACAGGGGGAACCTTCTCCTTTTGGTAGTTAAAAAAGCAAGGGCTATAACTCAGCTACGTAGTCAATATAATGTGTATCATTAAAAATATATAGCAAGCAACCTGTTCCTTAACCCATTTAGTCCAGTAAATATTCTGGTAGGCATTTATGGTATGAAAACCACTGATGTTTATTTTTTTCCCTCTCCTCTGTACACTCCATATGCACTTAAATTTATGTTCCTGGTCTGGTCACTTGGTTATAATTCTTGAAGGAAAATTTCTCCTGTTATATGAATACCACCTTTTGCAAGTGACAGGAAGATTAAGTAAAATGCTGTACATGTAATTATATCCAGGCTATTAGCAGCCTGTGACAGTGCGGATGACACAACTAATTTTGCTGTTGAAACATAATGCAAGTGACAAGTTTTACCTGTAGCTGTACTTTCTCCAGGTTACACTGCCTGCAGCGTCAGACAGTTCATATTGCTTTGACCATGATTCAGCCATACACTTAGTGCAGTCTGTCCATACTTTGTCATTAGGCAGTTAGCTACCCTGTGACATTCATCTCAGTAGCAATTAACTTATTTTTGGAGAACATGTCTTATTGAGTATGTGTTTTTGTTTTGTGTGGTGAATTCCCTCTAGAAGAAAAATAAGTGAACAATATCTTGTCATCTGAAGAGAAGTTTTGAGTGCTTTCATGTACTTATTTTTGTAAGTCTGATCAAATTGTGGTTATGCATGTATTCAGTGTCTCCATATGCCCTTGGCTAGATCTGAGGTAGCATTGCAGCCATCCTGGGATCAGAGAATCACAGAATAATTGAGATTGGGAGGGACCTCTAGAGATCATCTAGTCTAATCCCCCTGCTCAAGCAGGGACACACAGGGCATAGGGTGGCATCCAGGCAGATTCGGAAGACCTCCAGAGAAGGAGACTCCGCGACCTCCCTAGGCAGCCTATTCCAGTGTTCTGTCACTCTCACAGTCAAGAAGTTCTTCACTTGGAGATGGAATGTCCTGTGTTTCAACCTATACCCATTACCCCTTGTCCTGTCACTGGCCACTGCTAAGATGAGTTTGGCCCCATCCGCCCTACATTCACCCTTCAGGTATTTGTACATGTTAATAAGATCTCCTCTCACTCTTTTCTTTTCTAGACTAAACAGACCCAACTCACCCAGTCTTTCTTCATATGGCAGATGTTCCAATCCCTTACTAATTTTTGTCACTCTGCACTGAACCCTCTCTAGAAGCTCCAGATCCCTCTTGTACTGGGGATCCCAGAACTGCACCCAATACTTCAGGTGCAGCCTCACCAGAGCTGAGTAGAGGGGCAGGATCCCCTTTCTTGCTCTGCTGGCAACACTCCTCCTGATTTAACCAGTATCCCATTGGCCTTCTTGGCCACAAGTGCACTGCTGACTATGGCTAACTTGTCAACCATGACTCCCCAATCCCTCTCTGCAGGGCTGCTTTCCAAGCAGGTCAACCACTATTCTGTACTTGTGTCTGATGAAACACTAGTAACAACAACAAAGCAGTGAAATCTCTTTCCACTGTGAGTGCTTTTTTTGTCCTGTTCTGTTCACCCCCATATAAACTCTTTCATGGTAACTAATGGTCTTAGAAGCAAAGCTACTAATGAAGATTTCTTCACAAGCCTCGCTCTATTGAGTAGCTATTAAGACTCAATGTAGTATTAAAGATGAGATGAATTAGAAAAATATACAATGTACAACCTTTTTTAACTCTATCAGGGGTTAGGCTTTTACCTTCTTTTATAAATAGTATCTGGGACCAAAGAAATTTGCAGATGTTTTTTAATAACCTAAAAATCTCCCACCCTTCCCCTAAACAGGACATAATTTAAAAAAGAAAAAAAAAAGAAAAAAAAGGATGCACACAAATACATGGATACCTGCTAGGTAGAAAAATTGTTAATTTAATTCTAGCCTTAGCAGCATCACCTTGAATGCAATAAATGGATCAAATTTTTGTATTCTGGATAGCTATGTAGACTTGTGCAGCATTCCTGTCAAATGCTATTGCTGCTCAAAAGAGAAGAGAAATCAGAGCAGCCAGATGAATTCAGTGCAGTTACTTCCCGTTCGGTTGAACCATGACTTATCCCAAGATGAGGGACCTAACTTTGTTGGGGCCATCATTTCTGGAACAGTGGAACAGCTCTCATTTCCACCAGAAAAGAGAGTATTCCTTGTAAGTTCATTTTCACAGCTACAAATGCTGATGATTAAGACTGCTAAATACTTGTGTGTTATTTCATGACCCTGTTTGGGAAAAATCTCTCATCGCCTTGATAGCAATGACTAGATTCAGGTGCTATATTTGACTAGGAGGAATAAAAAGTATTACCCTTTTCAACTCAGGGTCATCTTTGGTGACTGTTCATTTGTTCCAAGGAGACTTTTAGATAGGATCCTGATGGATCTTCTCCTATGGCATGTCCTGGCAAATGTCTACATGATGCTGTTAGAAGAGGTAGTGAAGATCAATTGCTGTGATGTCTGCATTATACAGCTTACTGATTTACCTAGAGTGTAATGGAGATGAGAACTTAGATGAAGGCTACCTAGTGAAATTCAAGCTGATTGATGATATGTTTACAGGCTAGGAGAATACACTGCAAAGGTGTTTATATCTAGTCCTTTAACTGAAGGGATATACCTTACTATCTGTTGCTTAAGTTGACATCCTGCTTTCTGCTTTCCAAGGCTATTGATAATTTTGAATGTCCCTCTTCTGCAGGCAAATGGCTGTGGTCCCGTATCTTGGAAATGGAGCTATGCACGAAGACCCCTGTGGTATCCCTTTGAAAATGAGAATGCAACAGCATGTTCTGAGGTTTTTAAAAGGAGTAGAGAGAGTATAATGAAGAAAACATATGGTCATTTATGAAATACAAAGCTTTTACACAACCAGCACTTTATAATGGGCTCAGTGGAGTTTCTGTTGCCATTGTGCTTTTGCTCATTGGGAGGCCCCTCGCCTCCAAAGCTGATGTGAAATCAAAGAGAAGGTTTTCTACCTGTTAGGCAGCAATCTTGGATTCCTCAGATTGGAGCTTTGTGAGCCTGCTGTACAGGTCAGTCCAGCTCTTCTGTAAAATTTTAACAGGATAGTAGAAATACTCCAATTGGGTCTAAGCTGCTGCTTGATGTGACTTGTTTGGCTCTGATGATTGCTTATACAGGACACCAGTCTACTGCTCAAGCTAGCTATGTTGTTACTTTCTCTGAAGTGGTAGAACCGTGATGAGATGCCTCTTTTGCTGCATTTGGGGATGCGTATGTGTGGTATTGTTCTCTGCTGTTTCATGTGCATTTCTCCCTCTCACCTCTCCATTTTGACTTTCTTAAGTAAGCAGTAGAGTTCAGATCAGGCCTGTGAACTCACGGTATCCTGGATAGTTTTGAAATGTGGCACTACCTCAGTTAATCAAAACTGAAAATTTCAAGACATGAGTTAGTTATTTTAGGGATACTGGATCTAACTTAGGATTTTTTTAGACCAAAATCCAAAAATATGTTGAATCTGGGCTTCATATGGTTAAGATAGTGTATGTTCTGTCAGACAGGAAGCCTAGATCATAACAGAGCAAAGGAATAACTAAGAATTTTTAAAGTAGTTTTAATGCACCTGCCATTCTTTTCATGACTGAATTACTAATACTCTAGCATTATTTTGTATTCTACTATATTTGTGTAATTATAGCATTAAGTCAGGGCAAGGTAATTTTTATAAGAAAATAATTTCATTTATTACATCTGGAAAGTTTAGTTGAACTACTTAGAATTGTTAAAATAATTGAAGAATTAAAAATAATTGATATTCCATGAGCAAAAGATATAAAGGTTAAAAAATAGCTGTTTCTTGATTTATTTAAATGGAATTAAAATCACAATATGTAATTCATTTCTTTTGCTTTATTTTCTGTTGTGAAAGTCTGTTTTTTCAAGATAGAAGAATGAGAAAGTGTGTAAGAGGAAAAACAAAAGCCCTAAATTCAAATTTTAAAGATAATACTTGTCTTTCACTTTCTTCTTAGTCAAAGAGTTGTTCCAAACTGTGGCAATATTTTGACTGTTTAAATCCCAAACCTCAATGGCCTAATCTTATCACTATTTCAAAAAGTTTATTTTGGGGGGGAGGGTAGACACAAGTGCAGTTTGTGTTTGATGGTGCCCAGCTCTGAGACAGCTCTGCAGTGTAAATCACAACTGTCACGGCATAGCAGATAGTGCAAGTGGGGCAGCAGGTGTTGCACACTGTAATCCAATTGGTACCTCCCACTTTATTTTATTTTATTTTATTTTATTTTATTTTATTTTATTTTATTTTATTTTATTTTATTTTATTTTATTTTATTTTGTGATGGTGATGTAACTGGACAAATTTCACCTCTGAAATGACTTTCTGAAACACTACATAAAACATCTAAGTGACAAACCAGTGCATGACACCTGGGAAAGCTCAGGTAACATACTGAAATCCTTGCGCTTGTTCTTACCTATGGTTTATTTGAGACCTTCAGACATGGATCTTTTGCCATTTTGGTCTTTGAGCTATGTGGTTTACTGAGTTTTAACAAACCAAGACCTTCTGGGATAGGAAAGAGCTACAGAAATAACAGGCACAAGGAGGATGGACAACTGGTTCTAAGGGAAAACCAACCAGTGGGGCAAAAATGAGGACGAAGAGCTCAGAAATTGATTGCAAAGTTATCAGAAATGGTTGCTGAGCAGAACATCTCAGACCACAACCTATTTCTGAAAAGCACCTGGCAAAGGAGTTCAAGCTGCCTCAGTGCTGCTTCTGTGACTAAGTAGTGACTTAAACTTCAATTATAGCAAGCTAGTATTGGTAATATTAGTGGTCATGTTCACCTGTAGAGCATATTCATTTCTTGTAGCTTGATATCCTTTGTTTTGATTGCCACAGACTGGGATACCAATTACTATGCATCACAGCTTCTTCTTTTTTTCTTTCTGGAGGCAAGGGGAGACACCTGAATCTCAGTTTGATCTGTCAGGCAATACTCAGGAATTGATTCAATGAAATGCAAGTGCCCCATGCTATAAATTCTGCTAAATATTAACAAATTTTTCTGGTTAACTTTTTGGTAATTGCGCCAGTGGACTTCCAGCAAGAACACAAGAAGGATAGAGCAATTTGTTCCTATTTTGAAAGTATGGTGATAGATGTGAAGGTCAAACCTGTCTTGAAAAGTAAGACATTATTGCACTTGGCTTTGTATAGGAGTGAGATGAGTCTTGTTTGGAGCTTTTTTGAAAAAGAAAATATTCCTTTTACAACAACAAAAAAAGTCCTTAATTCACTACATTTCAATCATAAAGGTATTATTGGCAAAGAACTTAGAAGGACAAAGAACCACATAATGAGCAACTCAATGAAATAGAAATCTCAGCTATAGCAGTCAGAGCAAATAGCAAGAAAACAAAAGCATCTGATTGAATTCAGCCTTCTACACCTCAAATAATTTCTTGGTGACCTTTTCTCCATAAGTTATGGTAAGAGCTAGCTTAAATCATTCCTGGTGTCATCAATCGTGTTTTCACTGCTGCAATTGGAAAGATGTACTACCAGTGATCAATTAGAAGACACTACTGCTTTTATAGTGCCATGGCCCATGAAACAGTAGTGTCGTATGAAGACTACCTTGTCCTTCTCAGTGTCCTTGGTAGCAAAGACAACCCGTAAAAGGAGGAAAATAGTGAATAATGTTCTGTATGTGCCTCATTTTCTTCCACTGGGAATTGAATTAACATAACCCTGAAAATGGGAGGGAACCAGTAGTGGTCACACTGAAAATGAGTGCGTGCCTTCCCTCTGTGACCCATCTAAGTAAATGTAACAAGCTGTAAAAGCTGTTTCAGTCTCTTAGTTGGCTGAAGAGCAGCTTCTAATTAGCTACTTATCTAGTAAATTAAATAAAACGAATCCTTATAGTATATGTCATAGCAAACAGGAGGGAGCAAAAAATAATGCTAGAATTGCTTCAGTATGTGAACTTTCTGTGGGGTTAGAATATTTGTATTTCCTTGATTCTGGATATGTTTTTGTCACTGCTCTTCTTCAGGATATCCAGTAAAAAGATCCCAGTCCATTACAGAGGAGTCTTTGTCTAACACAATATTCATAGCCCTACTAGACTTTTTATGAGAACACTTCCTGGGGACTTAAGCGAATTGCATATATTGTCAATATGATTCATGCTGCTTATTAACTAAATGCTGTCTACTTCAAGTGTTGTCATTTGAAGTGGACATGCTTCAGTCAGCAATTTTTTGTATCAGGCTCTAGCAACATATAGTTGATCTGGGTGATGCATGCACATTCACAATGTGACAATCAAAAGCAAGGTTATTACAGATGGAACAGGTGATGAAGTATACAAAATGTAACTTTGATCTTGAACTTTGCTTTTTGCCTATGATGAGAAGTTCCTTTGTTGTTGTTTGTTTGCTTTAGAGAGCAAGATTAGTGTCTCTTCTTTTTTTTTTCATCCATGATAAATTGCCATGGTTGTCTTATTGAAAAGTTTTCATATATATGTGTTTTTCAGAAGGGAATTTGGCATGGTTATCAAGATGTCCATCAAGCTGTTTCTGTGATAGTTTACCTAGGTATTGCTGAGTTACAGGTTGCTGAAAAACTCAGCTTCATAGACTTGGAAAACTAATTCTCAATGTTTTGCCTCCACTGAGCGTGCTCCTTCTCATCCCGCATGCTGAAACAGATTAGGCTATGAAAATACCATTCTCATTCCATGAGGCCTTAGGCCAAGATTTCATAACTGAAAAGCATTTCCTGTGTTAGGGGAAGAACTGGAGTAAAATAGCATGGTCATTTGGCAAGGCTGTCTGTATAATTTGTTTGTGTATCTTGCTGCTATTGTGAGCTTTCTGTAGCGGTACTATGAAAATGATAGTTACAAAAGCCTTTGCTGGCATATGTTCCTGACCTTTCAGAGTATGATTTCAGATTGAGGGAATACTATTTGGTTTTAATGATGATGCTTTGATCAACAGTAAATCTCCATAGGAGATTGCTGGAGGTATAAATTTTGTCCTGTTTCAGATGAAAGAAAGGAGATAAAGAGTATGGACCAGAGCAGTCCACAGTATGCAGACTAGAATCATGGCAGCAAAGTATGGATAAGCATACAGGGGCCAAGTTGGAGGAAGAACAATTGATCCTTCGGTAGAACAAAATATATCTTGGGCCAAAATAAATGACTCTGAATCTGTCTTGAGGAGCCTTTAGTAAATGACTGAATCTGTCTCGAGGAGCCTTTAATTTTGCTGAGTAAACTGAAGAAAGATTTCTGTGTACAAAGCAAATTAAGGATACTCCTGCTCCTTAAGTAAAGATGGATCTCTCCAAGGGTGTCTGAAAGAAGGGGAGCTAATTGAGAAGCATTTTGAGTTCTCCTAATACCTATATTTTCTATATTGCTTTGTCATTAGGGAGAAAACAATTGGGTATTCAGAAACTGTGTTTATTATCATTCTTTATCTGTACGTGAATGTTTTCTCTTACACCATCCAAGAAAAGTTAAAACTAAAGGACATATAGTTGCAGGAAAGAAGACTTACCTAATGTGCAAAGGGGAACCTGGGTATCAGAATCAGAACTGGGTACTAGTAAAAGCAGCTGGCAGGAGGTGCCTCAGACTCAAGAGTGAGTGCTCCAGGGAGCTCCCTTAAGTAACCAGTATGCCAAGAAACACCCAGATTAAAACATAGTGCTTGAGCTCTTTAAACTGCAGGTTTAAATACTATTGGCCCAGCAAGAGTATCCTCAGCTGTTGGACTGATGGCTGATATGTCACTATCAAACACACTTGGAAAACTCCAGTGTACATGGAATACAGTAGGTGTCTGGAAATCATGTAGGCAGGAAGTGGAGACTGGACAAAGAGCTTTTGGAAGGATCTCGGTCTGGATCTGAACACCAGCTGCATTCAAGGGATAAGAACTAAATCTTGAGAAAGGAGGGAAGGAAAAAGTTAGAGTTCGAGCTGTTTTTCAGTCTGTAAACCTAGAAAGAAATTCACAATTCCATTTCCTCAGTTGCCCATCTGACAAAATGTTTCAAGATATCCAAAGAAGGCATAGCTATGTTTATTTGTCCACAGATTGTTTCAGCTGTGGAGATCAACCTTCTTGAAAGGGTTACTCATTCCATTTACTCAAGTGACATAGATTCATGTGGCAGATGACTTTCCATCCTATTGTCTGAAATGTGTAGGCATGAATTAGAGATTGCAAGATGCAATTTCTGGTTTATTTGGCTTTTGAATTTTCGGGTATTAGATCAAAAAAAGTCTTATATTTCAATGCTTTGAGAAAGCAGGCTGTTAGTGTTTCCTATTAGCAACATAAATCAGTGTATACTTTTGACAGTAATCTTTTCTCAAAGGGATATTGTGAAGATAAATTAAGGCTTATGAAGCACCTGGATAGTATAATGATAAATTTTCTAGACCAGCCTGTGAGAAAACAGATAAAGATATATTTGGTAAACTATGTGTAGGGAGACCCTTCTTAGACAGTGAAAATAAAATATGAAATATCTGCTAATGCAGTGAAAATCATTTGAGAAAACTTGACTTTATTAAATTAACATGTATTTTTCTTTTTTTTTTCCTGCAAGTAATTGAATTGTCATAGTCTGCAATCTGAAAATAATATAAGCATATGATTTTAGTTCTTATGAATTGCTTTCTTATGTCCTTCTAGTAGTGAAGAACAATCTAATGGAGTTCAGCCTGTAAGTTTATATCTAGCTCTTGTGCAAGCTTTTGTTTCAGTAACTTTAAAGTGAACATACTTTACTTGTGTGACTCCCACGTTCTATTTGAAGTTCTTCTGACTTTGCTTCTGTCTCCCTTTAATTATACTGGAGGGTGCAAGGTATAATTCATGTTAACATTTAATAATTGAAAAGACAAAAAAAAAGAAATTACTTTTTGCTTCCACATACAGCCTCTTGAGGGCAGTAGTTTTTCAGAACTGTAGAAAGTTGAGAATCACTTAACTTTTCAGTCAAAGCATGCTCCTCGTAATAATCATAATTATCCATTGGCAATGCAAAGAGATGCTAGAATTCATTGTGTCATTCAATCAATAAAAATGCTGCACTCAAAATTTTCAAGCCAGTTTGTTCTTTAAAGTGTCACACAGGCATTTCTATTTGTGTTTCATTATGGCATAATCTGTATAACTGGACCATATGTTCAGCTAAAGCTAGACCTTCTCAAATTCTCCAGCTATACTAGAAATGAATAGCCTTAGAATAAAGCTTCCTGTTCCTTGGATATTTCATGAATGAACTTAGATATGAACTATGCAAATCTGACAAAAAAAAATCACAATTCTTTCAAAAACACTTGATTATTATCTATATTTGGCTTGTAAATATATATCTTATGTATACTTGCCATGAAAATGCCAGTTAGATTTTCTAGTACTGTAGTATTCTTGGCAGCAATCTGTAATGGCAGGTAGGTGAGAAGGCCAGGCAATTTTTCTTTCCCCGTAGTGGGACCACGGTGGGGGCCACAGTAGGATTTAGATCCACTGTGTACAAATACCATTAGACTTGATTTACAGTCAAAATCCTGGAGTTTTGGTTCCAGCAATACTTGGAAAAAAGTTCCCTCTCCAGTCTTCCCTGTTATGTGACATCATTATTGATTAAAATCCTAGTCTTTTGAGCGGGGGTATAAAACATAAACTTCTTTCTCCAGATATGTCCACATCTTTACACTACATAGTCAAACTTTCTCTTGTACTTCTTATAGCACAAGGGATCATGGATTCCCTTCTCTATTATTAAAATGATCTTAAAAGGATGGATGGCGTTCCCTGTATAAATACTAGATTATACATTCAGGTACCTTTGTTCAAATTAAATATATACCGGAGTACACAAGCAGAAAAAAAGTTTCGTTCTGAGTTAAATTTCTCCCAAGAATATGTTCTAATCAACACTTTTCTATAGAATAAGATTTAATTTTATATTGTTTTCTTTTGAAGTGGTAGCACTCTCTGTGGTATCTATAAAAGTCTGATCTAGAAGGCAACTTTTGAGAATGAATCCCAGATTGACTCTTTTAGAACACTTAGGAACCAGAACATATCATTTCTCAACCCTGATAAATGACAAAAATATAAGAAGGGTAACAAATTGTGACATATATTCAAGATCAGAGCTCTTCCAGCCATTGACAGAAGCACAGATTTGAGATTCTTCTGAAAGATGTTTAAAAACAAAATTGTAGATGCCTATGCATCTGAACCATGAAGTCATCCTTTTGAAAGTGTGACATCTGATTAGTCTAACCTGGAAATTGATTTCCGGGAGCTTGATTCCAAAATGAAAATCTAGTTTTGATGTAAAGGGGAACAATTTAGAACATTTTTTTCCTGTGCAGAATATTACATTTGAAAGTCCTGCAGGAGAAAATAAAAAGTTAATAACAAAATAGTTTGAAATACATGCCTAATTTATTGCAGTTATTATCAGTTTAAATTTTAAAAGTTTGAAGTATATCAAACTGGATAAATATTCTTGACTAATGTGTTGTATTATTGGTAAAAACTTTGCCATCATCTCTTTTCACCTAGAGCTTGCTTTACTATTAAAACAAGACCATGTTTGTCTTTCATAATGACTTGTTTAGAAGCTCTTTAAAATGTAAACAGATTTCATGATGATGTTCTATTATGAGCTACCAACTGCAATTGCACTTCCACTTATCAAAATTATCATGAGACTTCCATTTCTGCAAGAGGAGGAAGATTTATACAAACACTACATACTGTAATAACAACTTTGCATACTTGCTCTGTTTATGCATTACTTGCCAGCTGAGCCAGTGCAACCATTTCATTTATTCACATGCTAATAAAATTGTCTGTGGAGAATAATGAGATTATTGGTATTTCCAAGCTCTGTAGTACCATGGCCAGGTACACCAACCAGTTATAACTTGGATTAGATATTATGGTTATTATGATGCAATTCCTTTTGAACAAGTGGAACCTGCCCTTCACAGGTAAGGAGGAAGCTTAATGCCCAAATCCTACTTTTTAGCCCATGTGGCAATGCATTATGTTTCTGATCTAAGAGATTGAGTTTCACAGACATCTGAGATTAGAAGCTGTAATACTGCCAGATAATATGCATAACAAAGGCAAATATTTTCACTGTGCATCCAGTCAATATATTCTAAGATTACAGTTTATCTGTAGTTGTTCATATGTGTTTACTTAAAGAGTTGACATCTTTTTTTCTCTATTATTCCTGTTTGTGAATTGTTCCATCGGGGATCATTCTCTCAGTGCTGTGGTAAAACACTATTTTTGAGCATATATGGATTTGTATAGCTTCATTCCTGGTACCCAGAGTTTAGTTTGACCATTCATGACTTAGAGCTTTGGGACATTAGCTTAACTACTATTTTTCACTTTACTATGTGGCCTAATCTGGCAGACTCAGTAACATTAGTAGCATGGTCAAAACTAAAGCACACTCTTTAATACATTTTATAGTAATAAATATTTCCATTATGATTCCCTGAAAAGCAACGTTTCCAAAGTGAAAGGATGAATTATTCCAAATTATGAGCTACTAGCAGTAGCTAGGTATTCCACTTGGAACTATAAATTACCATGCCTGGATGGTAGTTTTTTTATTTGTTTTTTCCTTATAAAGCTTCCTATTGTGTTTAAACTGTTATAATCCTTAGAATTGGATGAACCCATGGAGTATAAAGAGGCTGTCTTCTTGTAAAATTACTAGACATACACAATCATTATCAGGTGCAGGAAAACCAGTTTTCTGCTTTTTCCTTAGTTAAATATTAGTTGAACAAAAGATGTATTTTTTTTATGTCTCAGAGAGTGGCAGAAGGTTACCTTTGTCTCCAGCAGTGCTGTGTGAACAAGTCAAGAAAAACAAAGAGAAAACTAAGCTGTAGCTTTCAATCCAAACATATGTAGATGAAGTAAAACTCTTCTGCAGGCCCTGAGAAAATGCTAATATGGAAGCTAAATTACAGAAGCAACAAGGGCCACAGATATTCTGGAGATCAAGGGCCAGGCTGGACCCACTGAAAGAGTATGTGACTGAAGTCAGTAAAATTCAGGAAATGTACCTCTGTTCTCAATTCCATTTACTATAGATTCTCTGTAATTACTGTATTTAAGGATGAAGCTTTTGCCTATGGAAGGCTTTTTTAATATTATTATTGAAAATCCTTCCTGTGCTGAGACAGCCTAGTTGAATCTAGGCCCAGCCCTTTGGACATTCTAGGCTGGTTATAATAAGCCTCCATCTTTTATGTCACTGCACAGAAAGCAAGCCCAAGTATGAATTTGGAAAGGTGATGCAGTGCAGATGACTGTCCAGAAAGTTCAAATGATTTTGTCTCAAGACCTCAGTTAAACAAGACTATGCTTTAGGAGTTTTTGTGTCACTCAGCATGTATACTCTGTGTGCATACAGTTCTTCTGCAGAAAATCTGAGCCCTGTGCTGTGTTAAGGACAAGAAAGTCTATTAGATCATGTAGTGGCATGTGAAACTGCATGTGTTTCAACAGTTCTTTGGTTAAAAATATATGCAACTACAACAGCAAAATCTTCTACCCTGTCATGCTCTTTCTAAGGTTGTGTTGGAATTGTATTGAGGTTATACTGGAATCTCCAGTAATGTCTCCAGTAAGTTTCTGTGTATTTCACTAAGAAAAGAAATTCCTTTTAAATGTAATGCTATACAAGTTACAATGTTCATCTGTTGTGGCCTTGGTAGCAGAGATCAGAAATTTTAATGTATTACATATTAACTTCTACCTGTACCACATTCATGATTTCCCTCCTTTTAGTTCAGAATGTTCCTCTCCTAACTGTTCAGCTCAAAGGATTCTATTTGTTCCATCTCAGGAGGAAAAAAGATTATTTGAAAGCAATATATGAGAACCTTTGTTAAAAGCCTCTACCTTCTGAAAAAATGCTTCTTTTGACATGCAAGTAACAAATTCTTTTTTTCTCATGCAAACAATCAAAATTTGTCTGTAATATAGAAGTTCTGAGAAGATAAAAGCAGATAAAATAAAAAGTAAAGATTGGATTTGTTTGTTTGACAAAAAGGACAAGATTTTCTTTAATTAAATCATAGCATAGATTCAAGACAGACTGTACAATGTTAACAATACTTACACCTTACAAACACACTTACACCTTACAAGAGGGATACTTACATACCATGAAGAAAGGTCAGAGTAAGGGAAGCCACTGTGATAATATAGTTTCTTTCCCTCTTCCCATCTCCAAAAGATATTGCTTAGTAGAAACAGGGATACAGACACAAAAGGTGATCAGGAAAGGACTGATTCCAGGCAACATCTGGAATACTCAGCAGCCTGGGGAGCCGCCAGGATTCACAGAAGATGTTCCACAGCAGTCCAGTAAAACACAGCTGTCATGGAGCCTCCTGGAGGACTTTGATTTACTCCTGTCAGCCTCTAGCCTTTGCAGAACAATACTCTTGGAAACTTTTGGAAGAAAAAGAATGTAAGTGAAGGGGTGTACATAGAGGCAGACACATGGCCTGTAAGTGAACAGTTTTGTTGAAGGGCTTGGGGAGGAAATCATGACAAACGGAAGCTTATAATCTTCCATTAGTCTTTTTTTTGGGGGGGGGAGGGCAGGGGTTGTTTGGTTGGTTTTGGAAGGGCTATTCATGAAAATTTCTTTTATCGCCATTGTAGTTCTGTTTGCCAGTCCTGATATTGGTGATTTTGCTCTAATGACTTGTATGCTTAATTTTTTTGAATCCTTCTGCTGTGTTTAATTACAGGAAAGCACTTTTAAAGCACAGAATAGAACAATACAAACAGAGAAGGGATTGTCACCTTTTCTGAAAATCTAATTTATTCAGTCCTATTTGTTAAGCTGTTTCAAAATGAGCTTTCCTTCTTCAAAAAACCCAAACATTAGAATAATCTCAGACTAGTGTTCTTCTGATCACTGTTCAAGGCATCACTAGGTTTTTATCTACCCTCCTGTGACAAAAAGTGATAAGTACTTTCGTTTTGCATTGTCTACTGAACTTGATTCAAATCTACAATAAGCACTTATTAATTTATAATAGTAGTAATAAGTGCTACTATTATTTTAGTACTTTTAGTTGGTTTGATCCAGTTCACTCAGTTCAGGACATAGCTAAAGATACAGGCTTTAATTAAAGAATGAATAACTTTGAGGAAATAGGAACCCCAATTATAACTGGTACAAGATAAAAATCCAAATGATGCTTTTAACCTCAGATGTCCCACCTTTTATTTTGCATGGAGAGAGATCAGCTTTTAATTCACCTGCAATAAGGTGAATGATGGCAGATATTATCAGAAATAGTGTTTGAATTAGAGAGTAGTGAATATAAAGGAAGAAATTAATGAGTGTTAGAAAAAGGAAGATACTTGGAAGGTTACATAAGAGAATTTTGGATTTTGTAAACTTTTTTGGGAAGAAGAGGGGGCAACATCTGGAATACCAGTTGAGACGAAGCAGGAGATTCCACGTTCCACACAATGTCACCTTTTATATTTCAACCTTTGCTCTTCTGTCTTATTAACAACTATTACTCAAAAGGCAGCAGATGCAGAAGCTTGAAAGAGTGCAGTGGATGGCTCAGTTTGCTGCCCCTTGATAATAGATGCAGCCAGGCATTCACTGAGTGGAATACAAACACAGCTCTGGGAAATCTAAGGAACTAGAGGAAACTATACAGGAATAGTTGGTATAGTAGAAGGAAAATAAATATAAAACAGGAGAGAGGTAAAGGACAGTATGTGGCAGGTGGTCACAGATAATTAACTGCAGTTTCAACAAAAAGTGAGAATGGATACCAAACAATATAGCAAAGTGAGATTGAGAAGAGAGACAGTAGGAGTACATTAGCTTAGAGTCTCAGATTGACAGGATGGAGAGTAACCCTAAACAAGCATGTTTAGTCAAATGTCAGAGGTTTTTTTTTCTCAACAATTTTAGTCATGTACTTACTTTACTATGCAGTAGTAATTCACTCTTCTTTGCCTGGTTTATGTAACAACAGACACATTCTTGCTTCATGACATTGCATGGCAAAGATAAGGCATACTAACCCTTAGTGAAAGCAGTGTAACTAGGAGGTGTACTGATGTTCAGTGATTTGTTTCTCAAGAAAGGATTTGTGAGTCAAACTGCCTGGTTTCTGATACAAAGACTCAGTCTAGATCTAATGATTCTCTTTCCAAGATGTGAAATAATTTTCTTGCTGAGCTATTATGATTCACTGGAAAAACACAGTTATTTTTGATGTCTTTGCAAAGAAGTTGAGGAAAATGAAGAACTGTCAGTATTGTAAAGATTTGGGATCAAGCTTCTGCTGTGTCCCTTAAGGATCGATCTAAAGACAAATTTCAGAGCAGTGTGGCGTTTGCTTACTAAGAACTTTTAATGTGGGAGGGTTTGCTTTTTTTTGGAATATTTTAGGCCCATAAAATGGTATAAAAGGCTCTTGTCATAAATAACCATCAAGATACTGATATTCTTAACAAAAATTCTAAGCCAAGTTCATCCGATTTGCAAAGCTTCAAAACTTGTTTTGTCATCTCTCTCTCTCTCTCTCTCTCTCTCCCTCTGGATGTTTTCCCTTTTACTAGTTCTTCTATCTAACTTGGTGGTTTTTCATCCATTAGACAGCAGTGATATGCTTCAAATCCTGAGATTCTGCCAAAGTTGAGAAGCATGGAAGGAGTAGGGGATTCCTATTACAATGGAATAAATTCCATCAATTCCTATCAATCTGCAGCTTCCAAGGCCTTTAAGAAGTAAGCAAAAAAGTAGGTGAAAATAAGTAGAAAAGCATAAGGTGAACACTAATAACTGGGACATGGGTTTCTCTTTCTTCTTGCCTTTCCCAAGTTGTGTACATGTTGAAAGAGTCAAGAGTATCCCTCCAAACTGAAAATGATGGATTTCTAATTTCTAGAGTTGAGTACTTAGAGAGAAATTAAATCAAAACTTAAGCTGCTTGTTTAGCAGAATGAAGGTTCACAGCAAGCTAGTAGTAATTCCTTCCTTACTTTTAAAATCTAAAATATTTGGACATATCTTGCCTTCATTTACACCTGTGCAAATCCTGTTGTATTCAAGAAGGCTTTGCAAAGAAGACAAAAATCTTCCTTTGCAAATTAAGAAATCAACACTCCATGAGAAATAAATTGGTTGCATTTCATTTCCCAGGTATTTGTTCTTAACCGATGAAAATTTGCTGAAGCATCTTGTCTTTTATGCTATACCTATGTGGGGTAAGAATCTCAACTACAGGCTGTAACTTCTCTGGATATGTCTCCAAAATCTATTGAATGCTTGGGCATTTGTTTTGTCTAGTTGCTTGTAGGCCTGTAAGCTAGAAAATGTATCCATATCCTTGCTGTGTGGAAAGTATCCAGGATGTTAGTTTGGTTCCTGGTCTCTACTGAAATGTGAAGATGACTAGGTAGGTTCATCCTGGGAGAGTGAAATACAAATGTCCTAGATAGTTTCAGCAGGTTATGGTGAGACTCCTGGTATTTCAAGGTACAGTCAACTGTGATCAGACAAAAAAAAAAGACAGAACTCGTAAGTACAGTAAAGTGCTGAACAGACTCATGAGCATCTCTTTTTGCTTTCAGTGTACAGAACAGACACTGAAGGTGCTCAGTAACTTATGGCTAAGGCCCTAATGAGTGATTTGTGCAGTCACTTATGTCAGTGCATAACCCCTTACTAATGCTTTCAAGCAATATTACGCTGGACTGAGGTGCTGATTAACAGTCGACATGCATGAGGCTCTGGCTTAGGGACCAGAAGCATCACACATTAAGAGCAAAATAAGGAGCTTGTGTAAGCTAGTCATGATTTGAGAATCACACAAACACTTAATGTGACCATTAATTTTTTCAAATTGTAATTTACTCGTCACTCTTATTATGAAAAAGGTTGTCTACTACCTGCAAAAATATATTTTTTCTCTAAATAGTAATTGCTTATTTGCATGAATCCTTATCATGATGTATTGTATAATTGCTGAAATAAACTGACAAATTATCAAACATGATCTTTTTGAAGAAAAAATGTAGCCTACTAATATTACTAACTGCATACTTAGTATACAGCTTTATCTGCCAAAATAATGAGAAAAATTGTATGTAGGCTATTTTTCAATTATGTATTGGTGAACAATTGTTTTTTTCCTGTCTATCATAATTTTTCCCAAAAGCAAAGTACAATTTACAGTCTTATACTTCTCTCTATATTGTTTAGGTATCAGTGGAAATTTCAGCTATTCTTTGGGAAGACTTTTTATTTCTTCTGGCACAATTTTCTTTTTCATGTTTTGCTACTGACATTTTTTAATACACTGACAAAAAAAAAGTACAGCAAATACTTTCTACGAAGAGTAAAATGGTACATCCATATGCACCAGAAAATGACAACCTAATTGTAGCCACATAAGTGTTGTCAAAATGTCACACTTGTGATAATAGTATTATTAAATTAGTCTATAAATGTAGGACTTAAAGTACAACAGAGATTGTATTTCCTATGCAGTTCCATGTTGAGAGGCTATAGGATAACTAAATTCTTGAGTTTTATAAAGTAAAAATCCTTAGCTTGGATTTCAGTGGCAGATTTCACTGTCCTTTGAAGGTCTTTCCCTCCATACCATGATCATGGAAAATAAAATCAACGGTAGTTGGAAGAAAAAAAAACATATTGTTGTATCATTCTTACTATAATTTAGTATTGATTATGGCAATATTAAAAAAGATGTGAATCCAACTAAAGACAATTTTAAATCTACCAGAGGTTTCACCTTCAGAGGGCAGCCAAACTAGACAAAGGACATAAATTATGAAGATTAATTTGATTAAAATGCAACCATAAGCAGATATTTTTCCAATATTGTAAATTTTATGGATGGATTAGAGAAAGAATATTTTAGACATGTCATGTTGTCAAAACTGCTTAAATATTTTAAGCATATTGTGTCATCAAAGTCACTTAAATAATTTGAGAAGACATCTTTAATAGGCAGTTGTACTTAAAGGTCATTGTTATTATTACTTTGGGAAAAGATTATTTATTTCTAAATGTTCAAAAGTTTGCTTTGTTAGCTATACCTATCCTGTATGTTGAACAATTGCTTTGATTAGCAGCAGTTGTATATTGATAAGTAGTCCCTGAGGTGCCTTGGTACCATGGGAGATGAATGCTAAGAGAAACAGATTAAATCGGATTAGAAAGTCATTTACCTGCCAGCTGTTAGTGCACAGCAGTTTCAGAGGCTGTGATCTGCATTTAGCTTGGTGTAAAACAGATATTTATTAGCTTGTACAAAGGTTTAGTGTCTCTTTTATGACTATTTCTGAATATTTCCTCTAACTATGATAAATTCTGACAAATGCCTTTTTTCTGCTTTATTGGGGGAGCTGAAAATCAGTGAGGGCAATTAAGAAAACTTCGACAAATAAAGAGGAATGTTTGCACTGTGTACTGTGATAACAGAATGTTAGTAACTTTTGATGAATTACATGAACATATGCACTCTGTTTTATAATAATATTTATGAAATTTATCAATTACTCCATTTAGAGACCCCTGTGGCGAATAATGTTGCCATACCAACTAACTTCTCAGCGACCAAGAGCCTTACTTGTCAGAGTCCTAAAGCCAGAGAGAAAAAAAGAGCAAATAAATAGGACAAAATACATGCTCAAAAACAAATATGAATGAATAGAAAATTTTATTTTTATGTTCTTGATATCCAACAACTTAACCAGTTATTTTAATACTTACAAGAGGAAGATGATTTCATATCTATCCTAAGAATTATCTAATATTATTCTTCTCCTGTGTCTCTCAGTTATCAATATGATTATTATGAGCAGATTTTTAGTATTATTGCTATTCTCTCTAGTTGCTAGACTGTCTAAGTCTTTTTCATGGAAGGATTCTATTTAACCTGTGCATAATGCAGAATTCATTCAACACTCAACAATCCATTTACAAAACACTGTGTGGGAGGTACAGAAAAACATTTCTTACTCATTTTGAAAATTTACAAGGCTATTATGTGTCTCTAAACTCTTTGGCAATTTTCTATCTTTAGCTGAAATTATATTTTCATGCAGCTGCCGTGTCACAGTTGTGCCTCAGGAAGGTCCGTTTTTGATGCTCTGAATTTGCAAGTGGCCAACTCCTGGGGGAGACGAGCATGTTACGCTCCTCTTCCTAGTTGGTTCAGTAAATCATGAATTCACAGCAGGGAGATCTTTGCAGTGCCCACAGGATGCAGAGTCTCTTACGCTCTGATGTAGGATGCTATATGAGAATTGCTGATGGGCCGAAGGGGCGAGAACTTATATTAAACATCAGAATGAAACTCAAGAGTTGCATTTACTCACACAAAAACAAGGACTGCACAAAATGTAGGCCAAAATATTCATTGCAACTGGCATGTGATCAGTCTTCTCGGAAAAAAACAGGTCTTGACTTTTCATGCTTTCACCTTCTCTAATCTATCAGTTTTTAGATGACCTATAATTTTTTATGCCTGAAAACTGGTTAAATATCTTTTCATCTCTGACTATAAAGAATAGAATTATAAGGTGAATACATTGTGTACATGCCTTTAGAAAAGTTTGGATAATGGGTAACTTGTGGGGAAGGGAAACACAAGCATGATGAAAAAATAAGCCTTCTAAATTTATGATAAGAAAACAGAACATTAAAAAGCCAGTCAAATACAGTCATTAAAGGCAGAAAAATCTAAAATTACAAACTGTGAATAAGCTATGAAACAAAATTTTGCATGCTGTGCTATGGATTCTGCAGCAAAACACATTGCTCTGTGATGAACCTGAAACAAGGAGCGCTGTGCAGGTCTGAGATCTCACCACCTTCTACTAATCCAGCACTCATTGAGAGACACTGCGAAAACGGATTTTATGTGACAGAATGTTCATTTAGGCATAGCATTTTCGGCTAAGGTTGTCGTATGAGAATGCAAATAATGATCTATATTTTCTTTTTTGAGATGGAATTCTCAAATATCAAATATATCCTAATATATCCTAAAATATAAAATATTCTCCTAAAATATAAACCTCATGCAGGAATCTTTGGTCTTGCAGTAACCATGCTGTTTCAATGGAGTTTATTTTTTTTAGTTATTTTACAGTGAAAATAAGGCAAAAAAACTTGTTCAGCTATTCATCTTCAGGGACACAGTAGCATTTTGTGCCTAACAAGGGAGATGGAGTGTCATTTCTTCTTATCCATATTTTGTTTCATTTTGCATTTTTTGTTTTTGTTGAATTTATAAATTACTTTCGTACAAAGTAAATGAGTAAATACAGAATAATTTTATGTCCTTAGTGATGGCACCTGAATGAGCTGTTTTCCCTCAGAAATGTGAGCTGACCAATGCTGAGCTGAAGTCATAAAAATCTTATAGAAAGTGAGGAAATACTAATAAAGGAACAGTGAGCAGAACTGAAAGGGATGTGTAAATAATTATGTTTTTCATATCTTGAATATAATACAGCATTCTTGATTTCCCACCTCACAAAGGAGATAATTGAATAAGAGAGAGAGAAGAGCAGCAAAGTGATTTTGTGCACATGAGATGACTTACTTCTTGTGGGAGATCAACTATGCTATTACGCTTTATCAGAAAGGTGTATGACTGAGGAGAAATATAAGACAGTATGGTGAAGGCTGGTAAGGTGATTTGTAAGGAAACATTCACTGTCTCTTGCAATACAGGAGTGTGGACTGCTAACTTAAATTATCAGACTTGAAACTATCAACCTAAAAATAAGATTAAAAAAGCAACCTCTGAAGAAAGTTGAAAAACACAAATGAATTTAAGAAAAAAAAAAAGCTAAAGTACTGGCACAAAATATTTAATATTAGCTAATAATTCTCTGATTCAGTCACAGTCCTCTGTCTCCTCTGGTCCCTAAACTATTGAAATCTTAGTAGTTTTGACAAAACATCAAAGTAGAGCATGTTGGCTCTTTGTTAAGCATGTACTATTGACCACTGTTAAGCACAAGCTAATGGAGCTTTTAGTCTATGTCAGTGAGGAAGAAACTTCTTATGCTCCTATAGGTCTTTAAATGTCATCCATTTAGGATTTACCATCTGCTGTCCTTCAAATTGATAATGGGGCTGTGATCCCAGCCTTCATTACTTTCTGCATCCTTAGCCATAACTCTGATAATTGCCATTTGTATTTTATCTGGGATTGGACAGCTGACGGTTGATGTGTACACGTTTTCTTTTCCTCAGACCAAGATGTGTTTAATTTAGTTCTGGACTTTGCCCCACTGCTTTATTTTGCTGAAATGCTCTGGAGAGTAAGCCTCCTTCCACAAATCTTTCTAGGTTTGAATTCAATTTGCAAATCCTACATTTGGAGCTGAAAAAAGGCCCTCTATATTCATGATGCGAGTGTTTGTCAGACCTTTTTTGGCAACAACATTAAGTAAGTAGTTTATGGTCAATTTCATCTAACACTGGCCTCTCATAAATAAAGCAGTGAAACCTTTTACACTCGTAGGCTAAGGCCAAAGAGACTTTTTCTTTTTGCACACATCAACACTTACGCATTTCAGACACTAAACATAAAAAGAAGGCATTGGTCTCCACTTCTGGTCATTCTGCTGTAAAGGCCTGTGCACTGCATACCAACTTCTGTGGACACATCCATAGACAATTTATTGCTATGTCAGTTGCATCTCTGGGCTATTTGGGGAATCGAGTGTGAGCAATCAAAAGATATCTTAGCTCATGATTTGCTTGCCTTGTCCATGATGCACTGAGGAGGTACCTCCTGGATACTAGATTAAGTTGCTAATTTAAAAGCTAAGTTATCAAACTAAGCTCATGCTCAGACGAACCTCTTTACTACTTCCTTATGCCTGCGTGCCCTTGTTGGGCCATACATGTGTAGCAGCAGCCTCTACGGTACTGTGTCTTTTTGTTTAGCTATCTCCCTACCACATCATTTCTGTTACAGGTAAAGGGTATCTTGTTTGCCTATCTTCTACTCACCACATTTCTTTCTTAGCATGTTTTTTTCTCAACTACTTCCCAAACACTCACTCCTACTTGAGCTAACAGGGCTCCAAATCAGAATCTCTTCCAGATAAATCTTATCATTCTTCAATGACATTAAAATGTTCTTTTTCCCAATGAAACTATTATCAATCACAATTTAAGTATAAGAAAAGCCTAAGTATAAGGAAAAGGTGTTTCCCAGCAAGCTCAGTGCTGTGCTTATTTATTCCCCCCTAGTTAAATAAGACTCTGCTGCCCCATCTAATGATGGGTGGTAGTTCATACGAGCCATTTCTCATAGATTGTGTCATCTGTGTAGCAAGAGGAAAAGAGGAAAATTTCACTTACCCATGGGAGAATATATGAGAGACCTTGCCTTGTACAGTGGTCAATGGAGTCTTAATTGCATGGACAAGGTATAAGTAGGACAGTTTCTCTTGATAAGACCAGTGTGGGCATCATATACGGCACAGAACAATTTAGTAGGTACTGAGTTCTCATTTCCCTTTTAGATATTCTTTTCACTTGTTGTACTCCCCTCTCCTTCCTGTGAGTTTACATTTCATAGGAACTAATGGAGATGAATTATTTTAACCCTATATTGGGTATATTTATTTTAGCAGAGTACATTCATTTTCTTCACCACTTTTCAGTCTATTTCTTTGTGAATCAGTTTCTTCTGCTTTCATGGTAATGTCTAACCATTCATCCCTGCGAACATTTGAGTCTAACCTGACCACAGTGAGACTGAAAGTAACTTTGAGTTTGCCACAAACAGTTTTTTTTCAGAGTAATTTCCTCCCAAACCTCCCGTTTTTCCCTCTATTCTTTGGGTAACTCGAACTATGTTTGCTTGCTGTGTCATCATATGACTAGAAAGGACCTGGGCAGTTAGTTAATTTCATCCTCCTCTCCCAAGGCAAGATCAACTATATCTGTGTCAGTCCTTAGGGATACTAAAAAAGCTTCCTAACAATGGAGACTCCGTAGTATTTGCAAGCAGCTCTTGTATTCAGCATGCTTATAGCTTTCTGCAAAAACTATTTTGAAACTCCCATGACTCTCCTCAAGCCTGTTATTTCCTACTTTAATGAACAAGATTATGGGGGAAAAATGAGAAAAAAAGGTGGGTTTTGTACATATTTTAAGAGTATTATTTAACTATTCCTTCACTGCAGCTTTTTTTTTTTTTTTTTACTGCCCTTCAATATAATAGAAGTGGATCTGGTTTGCCTAACTTGCCATTTAATTCATATTCTGAAGAGTCTAACTATTCCCACTGGTCTCCTCTGAACTCCTTCCAGTTATTTATAACTTTTATTGAATTACGTGTGTAGACATAACACTCTGAGCCTGTTCCGATGCTGGGTAAGACTGAATCCTTGTATTCTGTGTCCTGCAGGCTCTATCCTGTACATCCTGTAAATTCCTTCCAAGATCTAAGATCTTTATACAGTGTTGCATTATGTGATCTTATTGGCTGATAGGCAGTTTCTGATTGTTATATTTCTGTTGTAATAATCCTGTTGCAATTCTCTTTTAATTGATTTACATCTGCCTTGGTTAAGTTGTTATCTCTACCAGCCCTTGCCTCCTTTTGAGTTCTACGCTTTGCAGTGTACTCAGTATCACTTCCAGTCTGGCACCAATAATATTTAGTAAACATATGCTATATTCATTCCTCCAGACTTTATTGAAAGTATAGATTAATGCTACAAGTAAGAAGGATTATCTGAAACACTGTGCAGTGATGCTTTCAATTTTAGCATTAAGTTGTTGATAGCTACTTCTAAAATAATTTTCAAATCACATTTTCAGCTTTGGTGTTTACCTCTAGACTTCTTAGTATTTTCATTGAATTTACAGTCTGTTGTTCATTGAATTTACAGTCTGTTGTTCATGTCCATTTTTTAATTTTAGGTGATTTAAAATAATGTATTGAGCATTGGACGGAAATTGAAAAGAAGCTTGATCCACCTTTTCTTCTTTTCTCCTCCCCACTCCAATTTTAGGAATAGTTACCTCATTTCCCTTCATCAAGTTTTCCTGTACTTCAGCCACCCCTAAGGATAAGCGATAGATACTAACAGTTCCAAAATTACTTTAAATAGTTCTGCATACTAAGTATTTGACCCCTTTTGATTTGATGAAGGAAAATATTTTAAAACTTTGAGTATCATAGCATCTTATCTGAAAGATTAGCTTGTGATCTGTTGACATTGCAAGCTACATCAAAGCAGTTGACCCCACATACAGAGGACGCAGCATGATAATAAAAAAAAACAATAGATATTGGTTAATAATTCTGTTTTGAGGGTTTGAGAATAGAGCTTCTTGTAATATACAAAAGCAAATTGAAACTAGTTGAATTGTGCACTCTGCTTCCATGGGCAAAATTCTTAGTGACCTGAAAAAATCTTTGAGATAAGTCCTTTAATTAGGTAACACGACTGATTTTCTGAAGAAAAAAAGCAGGGGAAGGGACAGGGGCAGTAGAAAACTGCTTTGATCATAGTTAGATAAATATGAGCAAAATAAAATCATCAGCTTGATGCTGAGAAATCCATTCTTGATTTATGTTTGGAATGTCCCATGTATGTAACTGTCGATGTTAAACATTGGTAGTACTTCCTAGAATGATGAGTGGTTTTGTTATAAGAAATCTAATAGAAGGTCCATGTAAAGAATTGTAATTTCAGATATGTTTTTCCTAATCAAAACCAACAACATTGTAATCTTCAGAGAGTAAAACTTGTGTAAAATCCACTTACATTCACCAGAATTGGTGATTTTTGTGAATAAATTCTGCTGAGGCTGGGATACTGCAAAGATCATTTAATGGCACAACAAAGACAAAAACAAATATGCTTGTCTAATATAACCACCTCCTTGAGCACTTGCTACCTTTGTGGTAGAATAATTTTTCCTAATGCACAGCCTGAACATTACAACCTACTTTGAGTTTTTTCTAGGACAAATCTTTGGTTGTCGTAATTTCTTCTAGCCAAGAGATTGATTCAAAGCCTGGCATAATTTTATTGAATTTTTTTTTTCTCCCAAATTTACCACAAATTCTGATGAACTGTATTTCCATTCCTGTGCTTGTTCATATACTTTTACACATATTTAAGCTCAACAAATAGAACCACCTGATCAGGTTGTAATCCAGTTATGTAGAATGAAAACAGCGGTTATCAAAAATACCTTCCTCTGCTGGAAGATATTGCCTGGTATTGGTGCTGCCTGTTTGGATTCTGATGTTAAAAAATAGTAAAGCTCTGATTCAGTGATACATTAAGCTAATTTATAACTTTAATCACTTGAGTAGTTACAATAATACTCAATGCAAGAGGTCAACTGAACTCATGTCCTGAGATGTTGTCTTCTTCTATATACTATGATTCATTGTGTTCAAATAGAAGCAAAATATCAGCTTAAGAGAAATTAGTTATTTTTATGCATCGTAACTTCCCCACAGTCTCATCAAATAATAAATTATCTTACTGCTTTGATTTTTTTTAATATTTAAAATTTCATACCAAAATGTTATGTTTTTGGAAAATCTGAAACTTGCATGTTTTTTAACTAAGGGAGATATTTCTCACAGCTCTATCTAGTACAACATGAGCAAGTCTTATTTCATGCAACACTAACTTAGAGATGGATTTTAAGGAGAATTGATTATAATATTTGTTTTTCCTTTGGATAGTCAGTGTCAATAGTAAGTCATGCATAAATTTTATTAGGCTCTGCTAATTTTCAGTCTTTTATAGGAGTCATAGATTTGGAATATATCTTGTAAATAATTTGTATAATTTCATGCTGGAAAAAAAACTAAAAATGCCACTTGAAAAATGTGAAAAATGCCTAGACTTTGTCAGGAAAGCTTTGAATTTTATGGACTGACTTTGTAGATAGAAAAATGATGATAACGATTAAAATATTTATAAATTATTTCCAGATTACCTTTAATATCACTTGCACAATGTTCAAACCAAAAGACTCCAGGACAAAGAGATGTTCCTGAACAGGAACCTATAACCCATATATGACAGTATTTCTGTAGTTTCTATTACTCCACATCTCTGTTTGCAATATGCAACTGTGCAAAGTGGGGAAAAAGTGGATATGTTGATGATACAATATCAGACTTAAAGATAGTGCTAATTATAATTATCTTCAGCTAATCTACTACTGCACAGCTGAGAACGGCTGTGAACAGACGCAGTAAACAGATTGAAAACTTTGCAGAGCAGTTCACAAAGAAGGCCACAAAGAAGGTAAGTTCATTTCCAGCAAAAGAGTACACTACCTCAGATAAAGTTATGACGCACCAAGAGCTCATTCCTCAGAGGCTGTTGGAATCCCTGCATCAGCCATGTTAGAGGCTTCCACCTTGACCTTCTAGAAGCAGATGCAACTGTGCAAGTCTGCAGCAGCAGGGAGTGCCAAGGGCCAAGGGCTGAGGTGACAGTCAGCCTCCCTGCAGAAGACGCACTGCTATTGACAAGTTGTGTCACCATTTACAGAAGGAACCCAGCAAGCTGCATAGCATTTGCAAAGGTGAATGACAGATAGAATATCTAGAAGAAGGAAGTGAACAGAAGGTAGAATAAGAGACAGACCTTTTAGGAGAATTTTAGGAACTCTTGGGAGTATGTGTGAATATGACTAGGAAAGCCAAAGTCCATTTGGAATTTAACCTGACAAAGGATGTCAAGGGCAGCAAGAAGGGTTTTAAGTATATCAACAACAAAAGGAAAACTGGAGAAAGTGTGGACTGAACTCTGAATAGGGCAGGAGCCCTGGTAACAAAGAATGCAGAAAAGGTAGACTTACTGAATGCCTTCTTTACTTCAGTGTTTACTGCTAAGAGAAACCCTCAGGAATCCAAAACCCTGAACGCCAAGGGAAAAATCTGGAGAAAGGAAAACTTTCCTTGGTCAAGGATGATTAGGTGAAGTTCATTTATGCAAGCCTGACACCCATAGACCCATGGGCCCTGCTGAGATGCACCCACAGGTTCTGAGGGAACTGGCAGATTTGAAATATCATCATGATGCCTGAAAAAGAGGTGCGTGGAAGAAAGCCAATGTCACTCTACTCTTCAGAAAGGGCAATAAAGAAGACTAAGGCAACTACAGACCAGCCATCCTCACTTTGGTCCCCAGAAACATGATGGAGCAACTCATTCTGCGTGCCCTCACTGAGCATGTAAAGGATAGAAAGATTCTCAGAAATAGTTAGCATGATCTCATAAAGCAGAAATCATGCTTAAAGTCCTGCACTTAGAGAGGAATAATCCCCCGCATCAGTGCAAGCTAGGGGCTGACCTACTGGAAAGTAGCTCTATGGAGAGGGATTTCTGAGTCCTGGTTGACGACAAGTTTAATAGGTATGTTGGTTGGACTCTATGGTCTTACATGTCTTTTCCAACCAATATGATACTGTAAATTGAGCATGAGCCAGCAATTTACCTTTGTGGCCCAGAAGGCCAATGGTCTCCCAGACTGTATTAGGCAGAGCATTGCCAGCAGGTGAAGAGAGGTGATCCTTCCACTCTGCTCAGCCCTGGGGAGGCCACATCTGGAGAGCTGTGTCCATTTGCAGACTCCTCACTACAAGAGGAACACGGAGCTATTCGAACAAGTCCAGCAAAGGGCCGCTAGGATGGTGAAGGGACTGGAGTATCTCTCCTATAAGGACAAGCTGAGAGAATTGGAGCTGTTCAGCCCAGAGTAGAGGAGCCTGAGGGAGATTTTGTCAAGTTTTGTCAGTAACTGAAAGGAGTGTGTAAACAGAATGGGGTTAGACTCTTTACAGTAGCGTGCCAAGATAGGAGGGGAGGCCACAGGCAGAAAATGAAACACAAGAAGGTCCATCTGAACATGACAAAAAGAACTCTTTACTGTGACGGTGGCTGAGCAGTAGAACTGATTTTCCAGCAAGGTCGTGATTTTTCCATCCTTGAAGAGATTTAACAACTGTTTGGACAGGTTCCTAGGCAAGGGGCTCTAGGTGACCCTGCTGGAGCAGAGTATTGGACTAGATGTTATTGGCAAGTATTGGATGTGTTATAAGTATTATAAAAGCTTATCTGTCAGTCATAAACCCCGAGTGGGAGAAATGTACCGTGGATTGCATATGTACATTGAACCAGGAATATATCTTTTTTTTTTTCTGACTAATGTCCTGGCAGCCTAATTTAAGTGGATATGAGATGGAACTGCCAGAACTGGGAAAGATCTGGGAGTAATCCAAATCGTTTATAAAATCCTTTTTCAGAAACACTGTCCAGAAATGACGTTGTCACGTCTTAGATAAATCAAGCAGTATGTTGAAAAGTAGTTTACCTAAAACCTGTGGGAAAATAATAAAAACGTATATCAAAATGCTCTCCCAAAATGCAGCTTAAAAGCAAAGTAGAGGTTTCTTTTCTTCTTACAAAATGAAAAGTTTCTGTTGAATTTGCATTTTAAAAACTCCAGTAAAATAGTAACCAGCTTTGTATAACCACCAGTAAGAAATGAAAATTCAAGTACAGCTCCAGGGGCTTTCACAGAAAATGCACTGGATGTTGAAAAAAAGTTTTCTCTTGTTGTTCATATAATGTCATCTTTTAAAGATACTTTATTTCTTCTCTGTCAGTGGGGAAAGGAGTTCTAATAGCTTTTTAGCAAACATGAGACTTCTGTCAAGGACTAAGTGAGAAGAAGGGAGAAAGGAAATATAAATTAAGGTATGGGTCTGACCTGTATGAGTCAAATTCTAGATATCTCTGCAATGCATCTGATGAAGAAGGACACAAGAAGCAACTGGTTCCGCTCAAGAAAAGTAAGAGTAGAGAGGTGGTTATTTGAATGAAGGAGAATTTGAAGGCAATGGGCCATATATTTAGCTGCTCTAAACCAACATGATTACAAAGGTAGATATGTGTGTTATCTCTTCATGAAATTTTGGTTCTGTAAACATGTTTAGGCACATGCCTAAGTACATTCCTATGCTGGAATAGTACTTTGGCTAAAGTTAAGGTGGCCTCCTCAACCTCAGATATATTTAGATATGCAAGTAAAACAAAAGTGATGTGTAGTTTCTTGTTCAATTTGTATATATATGGATATGTGTTTATGTATATGTACACACATACACAGTGCATACATTATATTTATGGAGGTTTATATTATGTACACATTTTATAGTAGATGCGCTTCATATATATGACATATATATATATATGACATATATATATATATGTAAATGTATGTATGCATACACATATATCTTTGAAAGTTTTCTCTAATCTTGAAGAAGATCCAGAATGTGTGTATGTGTGTTTTTTGGGTTTTTTTTTTGACACAATGTTGCTGTATATTTATTCTTAAGAATATTCTTGCTTTTTTGGGGAGCAGGGAAGAGGCAGGGGAAGAAATCTGCATTATAGTAAAGATAATTTTTAAAAATTTTACAGATGAGGGAAGGAGGACTTGCATAGTGATAATAAATATATACACTTTAGTTGTCAATTTTTAATAGTAGATATAGGCTTTGAAGCATATCTGAGAACTTCTTTTTCATCAAAATAAATACATTTTGTATGCTAGTAAATTAATTCTAATTCTTTTGCCATAAATAGCAGCATTGTTTTCTAAGACATATTGTATAGAAGCCATAACTTATGTTTATTTATATATTTCTAGTATTTCATTTTCCTACCAAATCTTTCCTGAGCTTTGTTAGGAGAGATGAGAAAATCTCTTTTTAGCATTTTACCATCTGAGCAGTTGTCTTTTTTTTTGTCCTGTCTTAAAAAATGCTAGCAGAAATACTAATACCCAGAACTAATAACAAAACAAGTTCAGAAATATAACAATTCAATTTATACACCTCTCATCTTTTTACACTTTTTCAGGCATGTCTATATGTCATTGCCAATGAAACCCTTTCTAGTAGATGTCAGTAATTAGTGTATAATAATCTTATTTTGGGTTTCCGATTTCTGATGGAATGGGAATCATGATGGTCCTTTGATCTCTCATCTGCCTTGATGTATAAAGGATCTTTGAAAGACTTTACTTGTATGATGTATCCTGCAAAATGATTCAGTTTGTCTTTCTACTCCTGTTTCAAGCCAACCTCATCCCTTTAAAAGATCTTTAATATATCTTATCTACCAGGCTTGATGATTCTTTCTGGACAAAAACTTGCACAGAATAAACCACATGGTTGATGCTGATGCTTTTTCACTTGTCAAGTTTGGAGAGGATGAGACAAGGAAAGAAAAATATCTCAAAATACCTGCTATCTATTTGTATATTTACTCATTGGTTGTGCCTATAATCAGCTGGTGAGGCTTTCATTTGTGATAACCTAGCATTTGTGAAAGAATGAAAGCCAACAGTAACTTTTCAAAGACAGCAATATGTGCCATTTCTTGAAGCACTTACTTAACCCTGAAACGTCCACCGAGTTGCTGATGAAAATCATTTTAAGTGCTGAATGTTGTCATTATTAAACATTTTTATTACAACCAAAGCCATTACACACTGCCTTCACAAATTAGCAGTCTTTTGGCCTGTCTTCTATGGAGGCTGAGGCCAAGGGAGTCTTAGACCCACTATCCTGGAGGAAACTGCAGCCCAGCACTGTGTAACTCCTCCTGTTGCCTACCTGGTCCCTGTCATGGGACATGACATGACCTCTGCCATGCTGCCACAAAACTCTGGTTAATTCCCTGAAGAAAATTTTTGATTCCACTTTTTGCCTCACTAGTGGGATCTACTTCATGAGCTGAAAACCAGCAAATACTCTTCTAATCTTAGATCCCAAATTTCCTTGTTCTTTAACTTTCAGTGAATTACCCCAGTATTGGCCTGACGTCTTGTTGGGGTTTAAACTACTTGCCTTGGCTAAAGCCTGTCTGCTGAAGGAGCATCCATTTTCGATGTGAAATGAAGAATACAAATCTTCTTTTATCATTTTCTGTTTTTTCCCTACACTTTTTAAATTTTTTTCAGACTTTTCTTGTTTTAATATATCTATTTTTAATATTTAACATGAATTTGGCTATGCTTTTACCTCTTACATTAAAGAACCTGTATAACTCAGTATCTTTACCTTCCCTCACCTTCCCTTGCCTTCCCTTGAAGATCTTTGTACACTGTAATCAAGTCACCTTTCAATCTCCTTTCTGATAAACTAAACGTATTGAAATCTTTATGGTTTTCTGTGTAAGGCTCTTTATCGAAACTTGAACTCATTTGTCTGGCTTCTTTTTACAAGTCCTTCCATTTGCCAATACTTTAAGAAATGAAGGTGTCAGAACCATTTGCAGTATTCTTCTATGTGTTTCACAAAAGTAATATACAAAAACTGAAATTTTTTTCTGAGTCCTGCTCATTACTCCTTTCTTTCTAAAAGGCCAGCAACTTGGAATTTGGTTTTATAGTTTTTTAAAAATATTTAGATTGATAGATTTATTGTTATTATTTTTATTGAAAACATTGTTGTTTCAAAATTGATAGAAAATATATGAGTTTAGATCATATTCAGCAAATAGTTTTAGCCACAAGAAGGAATCAAATGATTTAGAAAAGACTACACATTTAATTTTAACTTCTTTTTTTTCTTCATACCTAAAAAGATTTGATTTATCGTGAGAAAACTGGTTTTAAAATAAGGGAAGAAATGTTTTTTTTAAAAAAAATATTCATTGATCCATTTTTCTTTTAATGTTATTTTTGCATATTTTCCCACACACTTCTCATGACCAGCAGCAACACAGAAGCTAATGAATCTGTAATTTTTGCAGCTCTATATTAACATGAAACAAATGAGTGAGAAAGAGCTTTAGTCTTAAGTTAAAATGTGTATGTGGAGCATTGATGCATGTTGAAGCAAATTGGCTTTGTAGCATGTTAGATGACTGATTATCTTAATGCTCAAAGTCAGGATTAATAGAAAAATAACACTAAATTGTTGAAAAGTTTAAGTGAAATATGGCTAAACTCTAATATTTGGACAAGTAGTTCAACCGATTATAGTGGCTAAATAGACAAAATAGTACTAAGCTGCTGTTAAAGCACTTGTAAATAAAGCATGGCAAAAGATGTTTAGGAAGCAGCCCAACTTTTAGCTTATGATTATCTATTACTATCTCTTACAAAGAGATAAGAGCCTGAAAACCCAAAAGTCAAATCCCTGCTTACGTTGACTGCAGTAGGAGGTCTTGAGTTGGGGCATGCAATAGCAGCTTTGCCATTGCAGGCAGTGAAAGAATTAAGATCTTGAACAGTGCAAGATAAATCTTTTAACTTTGGCAAGGTACTTGCAAGCATTAAGTAGGTGATTAGTGGGTCTAATGAGCACTTGGGATTTTATTATAAATCTTTATCTGCCATTCTTCCAATATTTGTAGCAGAAAATTGTCGATAGGATGGATGAGGGAAAAGACACTGCCAAAGGTTTGTTTTTCTTTTCCTATTCTGCTTCTCTTTACCACCCAATTTCAGCTTGGATGACTTTTATTTTTAATAACCTTTTCACTATGATTTGCATTGCATTACAGTTATTTTTAAGGACTATGAAAGTCATGCAAAAAGGATCAAATACTTATTATAATTAAAAGAAGGCCTATATAGGCCTCTAACACTACTTCAAATCCTTACTCCTATGAATAGACCTGTTTGCTCTACTACTAGCCTCAAAATCAAGTGCACGCATGGAAAGGTATTCTTGCTGTGAGGTGACTGCACTGAAGCCATGTTCCTGTTCCTATAGACCAATGCAAATTAGGTAAAAGGTGACACCTACTTTAAACTTCTTAAGATTTCTCCATTCGAATGCAGTTTCATGTGCCAGTTGATATGCCATGCCATGCAGCCCCTTCAATGACCTGCAATGTTGGACGCTGAGTATGGGGCGTGCCCAGTGTCCTTCTTCTGCACAGGTTGTGGACTCGGGCAAGGAGCATTTCAGAGTGGCAGAGGCAAGGAGTCAGCATGACTCACATGTGGTGAGAAACAGTGGTCAGATATGTAATTTGTGCTTGCTCAAGGTGGACTGCCATTGAAACTTTGCTCTTTTGATTTTGAATCCTTTTTTTCTTGGCTGTAATGCTTGTCTGATTTGTTTGCCTGTGCCTTTGAATCCAAAAGTAGAACCTAAAATCCAGAATATACAGCTTTACAATTTTTAATTAAAACACCAGAATATTCAGTGTACTGAATTATCTCTTAAATACCCAGGAAATATTGTCTATCTCCTCCATACTTACTAAAGTGTTTCATAGCATAAAAGAATACTCCTTGAGTAAACTGACCTGGCAATACATTTATTTCAGCAGGATCCCCCAAAACGCTAGAACAAAGCAAGGTTACAGCCTTTCACAAGGTAAGGTTAACAGTACAATGAAGGATTATTTTTTAAGATTAAAATGTAAATTCAGCCCTGCTTTATGATGACTGAGTAGCAGTGTTTGTAATAGGGTAATAGAGTTGTAATTTGTAATGGAGTAACTTTTGGAAATGAGAATGTTGGGGGTGTATTTTGAGCTAATTTATTATATATATGGAGGATCTGCTCTAAAATTAATGCTGTATTGTGATTTAATATCATCAACCAAGTTGAAGTAAACAAGGTTATTGAAAGGGAGAAAAATCACGAAAAAATATTTAAGCAGATGATAGTTTTTAAAATACATCACTTGTTTTAGTATTTTGTGAATTAATGAATAAGTGATAGAGTTGATTCAATTCACTGCTGCACAAAAGCACCTAGAGTGCCGATGAACTAAAGTCCCAGCAAGACCTTGGGCTGAATTAGCAAGTCCTGCTGTCTGGCCTTCATCTTTTATGAACTAACTGGAAGGTGAGAATTTACCCTCAGGAAAGGCCTCGGTAGAGAGGGCAGTGTGTGCGGCTGGAATTCAGCCTTGCCCAGAGTGGAAAGTATTCCCGCATGGGTCTTTACAGACTGGCATAGGAAAGGTCATCAGAAGCAGGGTGAAGAATGACGTAAACTGACTGTTCAAATGTTTAGCAGAATGCAGTCACTCTTGTGTTTAGATCCCTCCTTTAACACCTAGGCTATCATTCCGTGTCAGCTTATTGGCAAAGAGTGGCAACTTAAGAGAGAGGGAGGGGCCGCTCACTGAGTTTGTCCCTTTGATTTCTCGACGCATCTTTGGTCCTTCTGGGCCTGAGTGACTTGTCAGCATTAGGCAGAAAAACCTGTGGCAGAGCAAAGAATAGAAACCAAGTTGTCCAGGCAGGCTTCAAAAGTAACTAGATTTACTTTCTTTCCTCACCTAAGCAAAGGAAAAGCCTCATGTGCTTCCTGTGCTCACTGCGACCATAGCCTTTCTCCCTCCAACAGAATTTCCTATTCTGATTACTGTATGCATTGTGAAGGGGGGACATGTATTAAGGTGTGAATGATGTTAAGTCTGTGTATAAAGCAACATTTCTTTCCTGCTCCAATTAGCAGCTGATATTTAGCATGTTGTAAAAATCATGAAGCTGTACCAGTTGTTCAAATCACCCAGCTCTGATTTTCCTCAAATTATCCTTTTTGCATGGAGAAGTTCTTTTCCCATTGCACCACATTATTTCTTCTGTGAAGCAGAGAGTCAGATCCTTTGCGGATACAGTGATGCAAGCTTCTTTGATGTTACTGGACTTACGCTGAGCCACATCAGTTGAATATTTGACCAATGGGAAACTTCTTCTTCAAGAGCTCTGTGTATGAGAAACTGGAGAAGAACATCCATGAAAGGAATTTTCATAGAAAAACAATAGTTTTAATAACTTGATTTTACAGTTCTTTCTGATACAAATCACACAGATCAAAAAAAAAAAAAAAAAGCCAAAAGGTCTCACATAAGAGAACCACCTTCTTCTTTCCCCCCATAACACTGCTTTTACCATATTAAATGTGCCATAAATCCCTGTGTGAACAAAAGTCATACACTTTGAAACTCACTTTTTAATGCAAATCAACTTGCTTGTTTTCAGCTTCATAATCTTTCCACAGCAACACCCTATCAGCATGTCACAGATAGAAAATGATGAGTTCTGATGAGTAATAAGCAGCAGAGACCAATGAATCCGTCAAGGAGTGGAAAAATCTTCTTTAGATTAGATCTAACAAAGAGAATTGAATTCACCAAATATGTAATTTAAACCCAGTGAGGATGTTTGCAAAGTTTGCTTGGTCTTAAACTTGCTGTGAGTGCTTTCCATGCATGATGCAGGATAACTTGCTACTTCACTGGGTCACCATCAGCAGAGCAATTGGCTGCAAGAGTCCTGGAACTTGTCCCCAAAGCACATAAAAGTCCAACAAAACATTTCTGATAAATGAAACCAATGAAAGAAAAAAGACATGTATTTAATAAGAGAATTAGATGGAATTTTAATGGCCATGTACCATGCTGAATATTTACTTGGTAGTGCTTTTGTCATCCACCAGAATTGTCTACCACCTACTGCTTATTCAGAGGATGTTTTCATAGTTAATAGCAGAATAACTAACGATGAAAGGATGTTTCTTGCTGTAGGGATTTTATATCTCTGAGAGAACATTTGAGTTACTCAGAGATTTGTTTTGCTTTAGGTTAGGGTTTATTTTTCTAAAATACTTAATATTGGGGAACTAGAGTCCTCAGCCTTTCCTGAGGCAGTGTGAGTGTTAATGATTAGACTGGGCTCTCTCCAGCCAAGGGCATTTCAGTGATTTTTAAAATTAATATGTTGTCACTATTAAAATCTCAGTGTTCATCTGCCTTAAGGCTTTGCAGAATGTAGCATACTCCCAAAGATCCTACCAGAGAGAGAGAGAGATGCATGTGTTTTTAACAGGATCCATGCTGGTTTTAGACCTTCGAAGAATTCTGCATATTGACTATGGCGTTAATCACAGCAGCCATAAGAGGCACAAAATAAATGTGCAAATTTGAAAGGAAGCAGAGAGAAAAAAAAAAAAAAGAACTCGTTTGTTTTTTCCCGTCTCACATCTCCCAATATACACCTCCCAAACAACCCACACCTTTGTTTAGGGAAGTGGTCACATTCTTTTACACTCCATACAAGTATAACTGAATGGCTGTTCAGAAAAGAAAATAGTGAAATAAGTTTTTTTTTTTTTTTTTGTCAGTCTCTGGCCACCTGGGACAGGCATGTTAGTGGCTATGAAATACAGGGGATGTGTAACATTTTACTATTGGTGTTTTGAGTTTTCATTGTGTTTTGGTTTTTGCCATTTTTCTGCCTTTTGAGGCTGTTGTTATTCATTTTGGGCAGCTGAATATTAACTCTTTAGATTTATTTGTGCACTGTGGCAAATGACATGTTCCTTTGGGTTACATTTGAAAGCCTTCTTCCTTTGATAGTGGAAAATGGAGCAGGTTCACAGGTTAGCGAGGGCTGCTAGGGGAGGAAGGGAGGAAATCCTTCATTTGAATATCATCACTTGGTTCTTGGTGTGATTTGGCAGAGCCTCGAGCATGAATCTGTTCCCTTCAAAGCTGAAAGCAAGCTTGCCTCTGCTGAGACATCTCTGCTGGAGTACACCATACTGTGTCAAAGTGCCTGCCATTTTGATATACTTTACTGTTAACACTCTTGTTAACAGTTTTATGTAATGGAAGTTGGAGGAACTGCCTGGATATAAGCTGCTGATTTAAGCAAAATCCATGGAATATGGTGATACTGCATGGGCAAACTGCATGGGCAGACTAATGCAGTTATGAGTGATGCTTTTGGAGAATGAGGTACTTAGGTTGTCAATGTACTGTAAAAACAATATAAAATGACTTCTTTTAGTCATAATGGCATTGAATAAGAAAGGCTTCAGTGGAAAGGAGTCAAAAGTTAGATGTGGCTGTATGCGTGGCTGGATGAGTTTTGCAAAAGTATGTAATGGAAAAATAATAACATCTCCCTAGCTTGCCTTTTATTCTAAAATATTCCTTAGAATATACTCTGCAAATAGCTACATCCTTTGAAAAAGCTGGTGCCATGGGGCCATACCTACTTTCTGTGACCCCTCTTTGTCTCCGTCTTGTGAACTGCTCCCTGACCCCTTTCTGGGACAGAAGATCTGGGCTAGTTAAAACAGTTCACGTAGTAGGTCTTGGCTTTTCTCCACTGCACAGGATTGTCTGAGACTTAGTAGCTTGCCACAGGTTTTGTGAGGGGAAACAGAAGTGAGTTCCTTAGCAAACTCAGGAGTCAATTCATCCATAACCTCCAAAGAAGTGAGGGGAAGGCAATTTGTAAGCTCATGAAGCTAGAAGGATATCTTGGGGTAGAAAATGCTTGTTTTTCACAGAGCTCTTTTGTTCTCCCCTATGTTTAGAATAAAATGAATATCTTCCCCCTTGCCATACGATCCTTTAGGGAAAGGAAGAGTTATATTAAAACGTCAAGTCAAAGGCTTATTTTTTTTCTCTCTCCATTTTTCAGTCTTTTAATTTGCAGTATACACCAAAATTGTGCCAGTTTTCCCTAGTGACAGATTAACATTGAAGTATATTATGAGAATATTGGTAGTATGGGCAGTCCCTAGAATCTATTACATGTTGTGAGTTTGCAAGTGAGTGCCCCTTTTCCTGTTGTCACTCATCTGCTTGTGTTCAGGTGAAACTAAATGGAAATGCACAGAGGATTGATCAGCTGACTCAAAATTCAATTAAATATAATGGGAGACATTAATGAGTTTAATAACTCATTAATTTACCATTCCTGGATAAAAGGAACAAATGAAAATGCAAATAAACATCAATGCTTGTGGAGGTGGGTAGGTGAAGTTGAGAATGGTTTGTCAAAAATTGGTCTGGTTGTAGAAGATGCTTTAAATATATATATATATAAATAAAGTAGGTCTCCACTCTTGACATTTTAGTATTTTCAGTTAACACAAGAATTTCATTGCAGGCCTGAAAATGTTGGAAGTGTTTAGTTAATTCCATATGACTTTTCAGTGAGAAGAAAGTCTCTTTCATTAGATTCTTAAGGATTTTTCTAGCCAAGTGACAACAATTGACAGAATTGACCTTTTTATATTACTAAATGCGTGAGCTTTGTTTCAGTATGAAGCTTTAGGGACCAATTGCAATATATTCACTCGAAATGTCAATATTAACAGAGTGAGATGATATTCAATGTGAGAGATACATCCATATGTATCAGTTATGGGAATTTGATTCCAATGGATTCCTGATCCCTTGAAAGTCCATGAACTTCCTCCAGATAGAAATATCCAAATCATACTCAAAGAATAGGATTTAGCAGACTGCCTCTCTAGATTTTGATCCTGTAGGTGGTTTAGAAGAGTGTAACTTTTTGTAGATGTAGAATAATGGAATTATTCAGTTTATAGAATTTAATTGCTGCTTAAGCATAATTCATATTCATGGCAAGAGTTCTTTCCCTTAAATGTGGCCAGCAGTGGACTGGATTCAGAGTGCTTATAGCATTGCAGAAAAGCTGGTAGTATTTTTCCTTTTGAAAAAGATGTAGCAAGTTTCACATTTCACTAGTTTATGCACTGCAAGATGAATCATGCATTAGTGCTGGCAAAATTGTTAATATGCAGTGTTGTTGTTTGTTTATTCAAATAAAAAGGATGACTTAAAATCATGTAAACAGATATCTTTAAAATATATATTTTTCAAAACTAGTAGCATGCCATCCTTATGGCAAATATATGAAAACTTGAAACACATGTTTAGTGAAAATTTGACAATTTAAGAACATCCAGAAGTACAAATAGATGATATGGTTAACACAGCCAGTCTGGTTTAATGGCATATCTCAATTATTTTGAAGTTTAGTACTGCAGAAATTTCTGTTTAAGACAGAACAACTGTTGGAATGAATACATTTACTTTAAATAGGAGCTCAGTAAATGTTAATGAAAACAGTGAAAGTTTGAAATGAAGCTGGCACTGGCAAGAGTTAATGCATAGAACTGTACATTCGGGTAAATTTTGTTTAAAGAATGCCTAATTTGATTTCTTCCTATTTATTCTAACATTCAAGCCAACTGAAACTCCAGGGAATTATTAGAGAGACAAATTAAAACAGCAGATGGACTTGCAGTTACATACACAGGGACATCTTTTCAAAACGCCTCCTGACAATTTTGGATATTCAAGTTATTTCAAGTTATTCTCTTTAATTTCAAATGAAGAATCTTTTTTTTCTCTAGATCTGTCAATCTCAGTAAGCCCATAAGACGATGATTTAAAAACATCATGAAATTTATTTTTCCACTTGTCTTTTTTGAAGTACATTGACAATCAGTTTATAAAGTAGGTAGGAGAATGCATTCCATTTTTTAAAGGATGCAAAACATGAACATTCAGATCTTTCAAACTGAGCAGACTAGAATGCCCATATAAGCATGATTTCTTTTGAGTCAAGTACATAAGCATTGACTTTGAAGACAAAATACTAGCTCTTCCTATGGTCTCGACTCTGACTAGAAAAAGAAACCTTTGCAGAGTGAGCATTACTAAATCAGATAAATTCTACCTGAGTGTATGTAACCTAGACTGATGGTATAGCATTTTATTTGCACCTTCATTACAATTTTGAAAGATAAGAAAATAATTTGTGAATTGCAGGAACATTGAATACTTTTGTTCTACCCTTTGATTTTTTGGTCTCCTGCCACTTATATTCAGCTGTCACTTTAGTCATGAGAGAAGAAAAGAGAAGGAATCAAAATCTTTGGCAACTTCTCCTCAGTAACACAACTTAAAGGGATATATGTTTAAGTTTTGAAGCTTTGAGATGGAACCACTTAAATATCATCCGGCTTTTATGATACAGATGGATTAGAACCATGAGTGATGCAGAATGACTAACCACAGCAGAGGAATAAGTTTTGCTGTGTCAGTGATTTAAAGAATGATTTAAACCAATAAAAAGACAATACTGGCAAAGGGCATATCGAAGCAGGGAGGTAGAAATAGTACTCGGGTATGAGTTTGTTGGATGAGAGCTAATCTATGTTTGGAAAATATCTTGCTGCCCGAACCAATGCCCTTTCTGCATTTTGCTAAGAAGGCTACACCACAACTGGGCCCAAGATGATTTTCATCATACTGTTGTGAAGCACAGAACAGTATCTTCGGATTTGTCTGGGAAAAATCCTCTCCATTAAATCCCTTCTAGCACCTTTGCTCACAGGTAAACTACCAGCACTGGGAATTTCCTCATCTAGCTCTTTAAAATAGAGTTGGACCACACACAAAGTATACCCAGATTTCTTCAGATAAAGCTCCAGTTAGTAAATGTACCTGGACTTTATTTTCATGAGTCATTTTGACAGGTGCAATGGATGGGCTTTCCTGCTGTTCCTTAACATTTCTGTAGTCAGAGTATAGAACAACGTAATGCCACTGGGATTACACCATTGGAAATTCGGATAACTTGGGCCTCTGGATGTAAATGACTTCCACTTCTTTGAGACAGTTGGGACCACACTGAGAAGCTGATGCTACTCTATTAAGTAATGTCATTGCTTCCATAAAACGTTTACATGAAGACAACAGTTCCCAGAGCTGTGGAATTTCTGGAAGCCTTTGATAAGGAAACTTTTTTCACATTTTATTTCATTTTATTCTGCAGCAATATCTTTTATTCTGCTTTGAAGCATGAGCTTAAGAAAAAAAATTATTAATCAAAATGATGTTATTGAAACATTCTTTCAATCTAAAGTATCCCTTTTATAGGGATTTGACTACTGAAATTGTATCTGCTAGTGTATGAGGATGAGTGTCTGATATTTAAAAACAAATAACTTCTTGAACATGAATGAAGAATGAAAAGGAAAAACGTGCAAATAGAATATGAACAAAACTATTTTATTGCTAATAGATATTCCATCAATTCATTCTCTATATACTTCTTCATGAGTTCTTATTAGTACTCTGGAACAAGAACACACACCAATATTTTTTAGATGTTAAATCTTAAATGAGGCTTCAAAATTGGATGACATATACAAAAGGTGGATCCATTTACAACAACACTTAGTATGTACAGTTACTTTTAATCTAATTGTCTAGAGCTGTTTTATTGTAGGTTTCTGCAGCTTAGGAGGAATATAGCTATATGAGCTTATAGTGCTAATGCACTGAACCTTTCACAAAATACTTTTCTGAGATTTATTTCACAAAAATGTACTGATTTATTTAAGAAATTTATAGCACAAGAAATGTGAAATATCTTGATAGGTGTCTGTTATTGATTGATGTCTATTTACTTTTGCCATCTTAGCGCAGAAGTGAAGTAACTGATCAATCTAGCTTTGTCTAGCTGACTAGTATGGTTGTTAGCATTAGAGACCTCAATCTGAAAGCAATAATATTTAACTTGCTGATTCCTATTATAGCAAGCATACAAATTGTTTCAAGTCTTTTCTGCTTAAATTGTGTAGGCTAAGTGATTTCTAGTGAATTGAGTGAAATCAATCTTTTAAAGTCCTTCATAATTAAATTATTTTATTTAATGTTTTGTTTATACTTGTGCAATTTCTCACCATGTTTTTTTTTTACCTAACCTGACATCATTAGTTTAACTTAGATTATGATTGTATCAATATGGACAGTTTTGTGCATTACGAAGCCTAATTCAGATTTTGTTTCTATAACTAACTTATTAGGTTTCCATAGTCGCATGAAGTTGTTCCTAATTTGATTAATTCACTTTAGGTCTTAGTCTTTAATGTCTATGGAAGTCCATTTAAAGACTCCTAGTGATATTAGTAGGTATTTGCATTGGTAACCTTGCTTGGTAATGTGCTTTCAAAATTAGTCTTTGAATTAAATTTGTTTTGAAATTGATTGCATGCCTATTCCAGCAATGTCAAAAGAAACAAAATTCTCTCATTACAGCTGCTGAAAATTGTACTATTAATAGGATCGTGATTTGACACCTGAAATGTGAAGAAATGTTTGTATGCTTTGATTAAAAGAGTTGTGCTATATCTTTGGGGGCAGGTAGTTCAGGTTTGCTTGGTTTTTTGTTTTTTTTGTGTGTGTTTTTTTAGTGTGGTAAATGCATATATTGGTTTCTCATCCTCTCATGTTTGAGAAAACATCTTGAGCTTTGTGCTCCTGAATCATTTTTTCATCTTAATGAGTTGAACACTTTTTGAAAAATGAATTATTCTCTGTGGTTCCAAGCCTGCTCTAGTATAGAAGATCAGTTTCGTAGGAAATATCTTCAAGGGATCCTATATAGGCCTAAAGTTTTAAAAAATGAAATAGTCCCTATAAGTCCCTTAGTTTTAAACTTATTAGTTTTACTAATATAATCTGTAACTTAGCAGAATGGGTTGTATGTACCTAGCATTAGTAAATTAGTAAAGCTGAAAAACAGGTTGTATTTCCAAATGAATTCACTCTAAGGAATGTGCTTGAGAGACAGTATTTAGGTCTCAGTAGGTCCGTTTTCCAGGCTTAACTCCAAATGAGGATTTTGGAGACTTCTTTCTCAAGGATGATGGATATTGGAAGTATGAGTTTTTGAGATACTCTAGGAAAAAACATCCTTTTTTCCCGTTGTGCTGGAGAAATTAAGGAGAGAGCTGGATGGCCAAGTCTCTTTGATCATAGGAACTGAAAAGCAGTCTGCAGTTCATTTTGATGACTAGATAGAATTACTTCAAAAAGAATGGGTAGCATTTGACTAGAAAGCCATAGGCATCATGACTAGGAAGGAAGAGGTTGGACTGTAAGATCATAAAAAGAAATATGAGGCAAAAAGGCCTCATATCCATTCATCAGCCAGAATTTGAGACTGGAGTTTTTGAAATTAGAGATCTTCAACTGAGATGTACCATCAAGAAGCACTGATGAGAGGATCAAAGCGGGATTTCATTTTGGGCTTCATATAGGGAGGACTGTAAAGCCCCATAGTTTTAGTAGCAGACAGTAACTTAGTGCTGGGATAGAAAGGAATAACCTAGATGTCTGTAGTTCTAAGCAAAGTTTTGCTTCACAGAATTGTACCATGCTAGGCAGCAGAATGCTAACTCAAAGTTTACTTCTGTATAAAGCAAGGACAATGCATAGCATTCCCATTGAAGTTGCTGATATAATGTACAGTATATGCTCCTTAGTTATGGCTCCTCATTATATAGTTTCAGCCATTTTCTAAGGTATAAACCTATACAGAGTGAGTTACTCTTTTATTTTTAAGACCTTAAAGCAGAGCCAACTAAGTATAAAAATAATGGGATCCAAGCCTCATAGAATGCTGCAGCTGCCTGTAGAAAGATAGTGAGGAAAATATTTTTAAGTAGCTTGGGAATATTCAGAGTTTGTAGACTTTTTTTTTTTTAATGAAAAATAAGTCTGACAACAAATGCATGGCAACAGAATGGTCCATATCCTTAAACAAACAAACAAAAAAATCTGTGCATATAATTTCTCCTGTAAAATTTGTCAGACTGTTCTCTGCAGAATGGCAGTGCCATGTAGGCAATAGCTAGAGGACTCTCCTCCTTTTTATTTCTTCAGAAGCCAAATCACCCTGGAGTCTCACATACCAAGACAGTATCATCTTCGTGAGGCCTGAGAATGAACTGACTAACTCTCATTATTTTGCCAAGATATACACAATACTGCTGAAAAGTATATAATAACTAAGGAAACCATTAACAAGAAGTTTATGGTAGTCATAGACTCAGACATTTCTAGGTCATTTTAAGATTTCTGCTGTCAAAAGTTCCCAAGACTCTAAATGATGCTGTAAAGAGAGATTCACTCACCATATTTGAACACAAAGTAAAAGAGAAAGGGAAGGTACTTTAGCCTATTTCTTTGCTAGCTTCATTCCTTATCAGTTTTCTGAAAGCTACTGGAAAGCAACAGAGATTTAGCTGCCAGGTCTGAACTGCAGGGGTGGAATTGGCGGTAGTAAAAGCAAAAAGATTCAGCAAATAAAAGATAATATAGATCGTCTCCTGTTGTGCCTGTTTTCAAATTACTGTGTTTAAATGAACTTCTTGTTCTGCAAGCTGTCTTTAGTCTCTTGCTTGCTGACCTCCCATGACCTTTTTCTGATTTTCTTTTCCCTTTATGCCCTCCTAGCTTTGCAAACTTTTATCTGCCTTAAATATGGATAAATTCAAAGCATATTTTTAATCCTATGGGAAGCTGGATGTCAATTTTTAGCTATTTAGGCAAGAGCATACAATGGCTACTAATGCTTTGTTTAGTACAGTATACTATGATTTTGGTTTGTAAATATAAATATTTGTATACTAGCATTTTCTCTCGACCTTTTCTTTTCCTGCCTCTATAATTAACAGTAACAGTAAAAATCCATCTCTCTCGTGTTTACTAGAGCTAGAGTTATGACATTGCTTCTCACCTTCCTCAGTACTTGCCTAAAGACTGTTACAAATTCCAAAGCTAGATTCAACATGACAAATGTGAATTATGTTATTTCCTTATTTTATAGGTAAACTTAGCTTAGTGTAGATGATTCTCATCTAAATGCTGTTGATTTTTCTTGGGATATTTTTCCTAGAGCTCTTTAGTGATTAGACATTATTAAAACAAGGAAAAAATCAATAGTAGGATGTAATTGAAGAAAAGTGCCGTAGAGATTTTATTTTATTTTATTTACTTTAGGAGTTTTACGACAGCATCTGATGCCTGTGGAAGCCACTTAAGATCAGCAGAGAAGTGTGTTTAAGTTTCATGTTCATCCTAAAGCCACTGCGCCAAAAAAAAGGGCAATGAAGAAAGGTTATCTTCTTTGATCTCACCATGGCATTTTCCTGCTCAGCAGTCACAGTAGCATTGCCTGCTAAAGAAAAGGGATACCCAGAACTTTTCAGCACCTTGCTCTTTGGTGTCCATGTAATTGAGAGCCGATCGAGTGCCTTGTTTCTCCATCGGGAGCGGCAGCCGTACTAGCTGATCGACTGAGAAAGGCAGCAGGCTACAAATGGAGCATCTTGACCTTGAAACTACATGGCATTTCCTGCAGGTAATGCCAGCGGAAGGGTGGCAGCGTGAGCTCTGTAGTCATAAGAAGTCACAGTTAAGTGACAGTGTGAGCCTGGTAAGTTAAATTATCCCAGGCTGATAGTTCCTTTGACATCCATGATTAAAAGCAGGTCAGAAGTCTAGAGCAAGTAATTATTGAAAGGGTTCCCTGTGTAGAGCAAAGGACTACAGGTCAGGAGCCTTGCATGTTACCCTTTTTTTCACCGTATCACCAGGACTTGTCAGACAGACCCTTCAATTGAAGTCCCTTTGATTGAGCCCCTAGAGTTCTTGTCACAGACTTGCAGAAGTAGATATCTAAGGAGCTTGTAATGTTTAATGTAATTAAATTCACAGTACTGCCAGACTTACTACTCCCATAAGCTCAGAAGGTACCTTGGCAGGGATAACCCGAGCAGTTATAGCAAAATAACAAAATTAATTGCGGTTTTGTGAGTCTTCTGTCTCTAGACAAATCATTATTTACTCTCTTTTTTTGGTAAACTGCGTGTGCCAGGAATTTGAACTTCACCATTTCATTCCTGTGAAGTAATGTGTTCAAAGTCAAGTTTGAACACAAGTGTTCTCAGGATGGTTTGTTTAGTACCACTTCCTCTTTTTTACTGAAGTGAAATGACTCTTATTGAACTGTCTTATTCATCTGACTATGAAAAATTGTGAGAACAACATCTTGTAAAGCAACTTCAGGGCCATAAGTGAAAGGCACATTATTAATGTTAAAAGCAGTTATCTTTCTAGGAATGTATGCTTCTACTAGTAAAGAAGTTTTGGCATACTGGCAAAAGTGAAACTAAGTAGGGAAACCCAGAGATGTTCTTCTCATTTTTAATACAAGCATCCTTGCATGTTTGAGCATTTTGATACCATCTTGGGTTTTTTATCTTTATTTTTAACTATATTCTTTCCTTCGGAGAAACATATATTATTCATTTCACTTTTGCTTTCTTGGTGCTGGTGGGGCTCACAATGCTTTTCAGTGATTTCATTTTTCTATTCAAACTTGAAGTGTACAGGGAGATGAAGGGAAGCACACCTCTTACAAACTGTTCAGTTATATAAAGACATTCTTAAAACTAAAGCAATAAAGGTTTTTGTAGCATCTTAGGGAAAAACTGTGAAGGAGGAAATCTTAGACTTGTGAATACGTTATTTCTGGCATATGGCATCATTATTCCTTAGTAGACAAGCCAAATTAACACAAAACAAACAAACAAAAATGAGAAATTGCATAAGCAATACTATTCAGAGATGCTTAATGGTAATACTTTCTTCCACTTTCTTTCACATCAAGTATTGTGCTCATTTGTGCTCAATGTTTTAATTCTTTCATACAGTTATGTAATTCTCACAAGCAGTAAGGAGCCACTTGGTGTCCTTCCTTTGGATGTTCTTTCTAAATATCTACTTTCACAAGAAAAAGTGTTAGGTACCATTTTTGAATTGTACTAAGCTGGCAACAGCATCAAGTATCTGCAGAAAATACTGAATACTTCCACATAGAGGTGTAGTGCTTTCCCAAGTGATTATAAAAAGAGGCTTTCTTAGGGGTTGCTTCATGTTAGAGTTAAGTTTCTGAGTGTGTTGCAGCTCCAGCAGTCAATTATTTCTATTTCCCCTCCTCTGAAGTCTTATGTAGCTACAAGTGCCTCAAGAGAGAACACTATGACAGAGTTACACAGGGACAGACTAACCTCTAACTTTTATTTGGTATGATATAGTAGAAACTATTTAATAAATCTCACTGTAGGCTTATAATAATTATTGCAAACATAGAAGTACGGTACTGGAGAACTTGTGACAGATACAGATTTTAAATATATATATGGTTCAATGTAGCCAACCAACTCAGAACTCTTTGTTCCACTAGTATTAGAATTGAAGAAAAACAGTTTCTTACCAACCCAAGGATGAGCCCCCTTCACAGGCAAAGTTACCTCCCCAGTCATTAATGATTGTTGAGTGACAGCAGATGAAAATTCAATCATTTCTCTCTGATAGTGAACTCATTTGTGAGTACCTGATTTTTTCACTTACCTTTCTAAGTTTGTTCTTCTCAGTAAGGGGGCAACTGTGTTGCAGTCTCTCAAGAACAGATTTTGTCACGGCACTGTAACTGGTGCAGTCAGTGATTTTACTAAGAAAATCGCTATTTGCCAAAGACACAGCGATTCTTCTGTCTCTTGAGTATTTTCGATTTGATTTTTGTCCAGATACAACCAGGATGCTGAATGTAACCTGAATTCCTTGAACTGCTCAGCTGCTGCTGCAAGAGCAAGCATACAACAGTATTTGTGACAGCTTTGAGTTAAGTAAGAAAACTGGAGAATGTTTTCTATATTTATGTCTCTTTCAAATGTTTCTTTGCTAAGCTAAACCACCCACTGGGCAACTTGGCTGTCTGCTATATTCCCTGTTGCCCCACACTGCTATGTTTGTAAGATTGGATGGTGGAACCTAACAATGTAATGCTTTCAATTGTTTCACCTTCTCTTAAGGACATTTTGTATACTTGGATTACTTTTTCTGTTTCACCACTTGAGTCACATTGAAATGTTGCTAGAAGGTGTGTTTGGGGCAATTTAATTCCATATTTCCTGCTCATTTCACTTTGTTGCAAGAAATGGCCCTAAAATATATATGGCTCGATGTGAAGTGTGTTCCTGTGAGCGAATGAAAAGAGAGTGTAGCAGAGATACTAGATCTCATAGCACTAAGATCAGCTAGTTATCATAGAATTATAGAATGCTTAAGGCTGGAAGGAACCTCAGAGGTCATCTATTCCAACCCCCCTGCACACACAGGGTCACCTAGAGCACCTGGCACAGGGCTGCATCCAAGTGGATTTTAAAGATCTCCAGAGAAGGAGACTCCACAACCTCTCTGGGCAGCCTGTTCCAGGGCTCTGTCACCCTCACTGTTAAGAAATGTTTCCTTAAGTTCCTGTGGAACTTCTGTGGCTTCAGTTTGTGGCTATTTCCTCTAGTTCTGTCAGTGGTCACTACTGAAAAGAGGCTGTCCCCATCCTCCTCATTCCCTTCCTTGAGGTATTTATAGACACTGATCAGATCCTCCCTCAACCTTCTCTTCTCCAGGCTGAACAGGCCCAACTCTCTCAGTCTTTCCAAATAGGGCAGATGTTCCAGGCCCCTGATCATCCTCCCAGCCCTGCGCTGGACTCTCTCCAGCAGCTCCACATCCCTCTTGTGCTGGGGAGCCCAGAACTGGACACAGTCCCCAGATGTGGCCTCACCAGGGCTGAGTAGACGGAGACAATCATCTCTCTTGACCTGCTGGAGACGCTCTTCTTAATACACCTCAGGATCCCATTGGCCTTCTTGGCCGCCAGGGCACACTGCTGTCTCATGGTCAACTTGTCGTCCACCATGACACCCAGGTCCCTCTCTGCAGGCCTGCTCTCTAAAAGGTCAACTCCCAATCTGTACTGGTGTCCGAGGTTATTCCTCCCCAAGTGCAGGACCCTGCACCTGCCATTGTTGAATTTCATTAGATTTCTCACCGCCCAGTGGTCCAGTCTGTCCAGGTCCCTCTGGATGGCAGCACAGCCATCAGGGCTGTCAGCTACTCCTCCCAGTTTGTTATCATCAGCAAACTTGCTGAGGGAGCACTCCATCCCTTCATCCAGGTCATTAATGAATAAATTGAATAAGACCGGACCGAGGACTGAACTCTGGGGGACACTGCTTAGTACAGACCTCCAAATGGACTCCATGCACTGACTACCACTCTCTGCACACTGCCATTGAGCCAATTTCTAATCCACCTCCCCCTCCACTCATCTATCCCACATCTTCAGAGCTTGCCCAGGAGGATGTTTTGAGGGACAGTGTCAAAAGCCTTGCTCAAGTCCCGATAGACCACATCCCCCGCTCTGTCCTCATCTTTCCAGCCAGTCACTCCATCATAGAAGGCCATCAGGTTAGTCAAGTATGATTTCCCCTTGGTGAATCCATGCTGGCTGCTCCTGAGCACCTTCATCTCCTCCTATAATTATTCCTTTACCAGTGTTCTACACAGAGACAAAAGATCTGAGCTTAGTCCTGCTAGCTGCAAAGCAACCTGGCTCTTGTCCACTAAAACACTTAAGCACGTACTAATCCTGAAACAGTTATGTTGAACTATGTCTTCAAAGAAATAGTTTGCATATTTAAGAGCTTTGTTAGTTCTGCATCTAACAGTACAGCATCTTTCAAAAGGAAGCCCTCTGTGCCTATGTTTCATCTTCTGTCCTTGTCCTCTCAGAGCGTAAGTGCTTAAGGCAGCAATCATTTCTTATCCTCTCTGAATGTGTGCATAGCTTTTAGTGTTTGGGGATTTTTATCTTAACTGAAGCCTTTAATTGCCTTCAGTAGTTGTGACTACAGTTCTGTGAGGAGAAAGAGACGGACTCTGCATTTCTCTTTAATAGTGCTTGTTATTATTCTTACCTCTTGTTCACTCTTGTTAAGCATGTCATTTTTGGCAGGCTTTCTTAATTTAGGCTGCAATTCAGAAATTCCTGTGTTACTTTTTGCATAGATACATATATGATTATTAATTTTCAGCTTTAGTAAGGAAATGTTGCGAAAGAGGCATTTTCACCAAGTTGCTAAATTTGCTGGGAACATGAGTCCCAATGAAGTTAGGAAAGCAAATATCAGTGGACCACCTTATGTCAAGCAAGGTAAGGATTTTATCAGTGTCTGCATGATCCTGCAATGTGATAAAATTAGCAAGTGGAGAGGGACTTGAAATAAAATTTCTGAGACAGACACATCCAAAATCTGAGAGTTTTCGTTTGGACCCAAGCTAAACAATTCAACTACTGATTAGTGTGTTCTCAGCCCATTATGTATAATGAGGTAAAAAGAAGTAAAAAGGTAAACAAACATGGAAGTAATAAAGTCAAATCAGCATGCTGCATAGTGGAAAGTTCTGAGACATATGAGATTTCCTTTAAATGCAATTTAGTTTCAAGGTCTCTGCAAGGACTGGCAAGAGAGATAATCTCACAGTTGCATGGACAGAGGAGCAAAGACAGAAAGCACATGATCACATTACAGAATCCAGGAAGCCTGAGTAAGAGAGTTAGAGTCTCCAGAAGCTCTGGAACCTGATTGTCAGCATATTAAATATTTTCATATATCATCATAAGTAGTATATTTTTGTTTGTGGTTGAAGAAGGGCTGTGTCCTTTATCCCTCTCTAGTAATTAATGCCTATAATATTTTTTTATGCTTATGAGTTCCTCATCACCCTTGTGCAATTTTAAGGCAAGATATATTTTTTTTGACTATATCAACCTTGACAGTCATCTGACTTCATTTGCTAGGCTGAGCTTGGTAACAGATGCAGATGAAGAAATGAGTTATACAAAATAAGTTTTAATTTGTTGTGCTATTCTTGTTCAATCAATTGATTAGTGTTTTGACCTTTTCATCATTTAAATTCTTTTCTGCAGAGGAATTAGCTCTTTGGATGGTTTTTGACTATGGCCACAGAGTATCTGTGTAACCATGTAACCATCAGAGTAACCATGACTGTAGTGGGGTAGGGTTATAACTGTAATTTGGTTTCCAACTATCATATAATCCCATCTTGCCTATATGTGCTCATCCTTGTTTCCTTTGGAGATCCTCCCTGTTTTCCTCAACCCTGGCCACCTCCTTGCATCTCAATAATGCTTCTTCTATTCACTATTTTCTCAACACTTATCTTTCTCCCTCCTTCTATTTCACCGTCTTTGAAAGTGTCGTGTTGGTGTTTGGACTGAAGTTGTTTAGGCCAATTGTTATGTAGCAAATATTCAAAAGTTCTGTTATTTTATGTATTTTTCCCTTATCTATCATATATGGATATCTATTCTTCAGAGAAATTTACGAAACAAGTATGTATCTTGGGTCTTTTTTGGTGGATTTTGTTTTTATTTTTCCCCATGACCAATTATTTTAGAGGTTATTTAAAAATGGAAAGCTGGACAAGTAGTCAGTGCCTTTCTTACCTACAGCATGAGGTCTACTCTTTCTTCCCCAGCAGCCTAGTGCAGATGAGTCCTGCTTCACGAGGGTTATCTCTTGTAGTTTGCTTTCTGCATGAACTCCAACTTCTAACAGGCACATTTACCACAGTACAGAACCACTATTCACTGAAGGGAAGAGAAATCAAAACAATCTGCAGACAGAAGCAAGTCTCTGAGGCTAATGTTCACCTAGAGAACATGTTGTGGAGAAGAAATGTCCCTTATCCCTAAGCTAAAGGTATATGCTTTATACAAAAGTGAAAATATAATTGGGAAGGGTGTAATGAACATACGGAGTCAATAATTTGTTCATCGTGGTATGCAGTTGCTCCTCTGCTATAAATGGGCATGCTTTTTTATGGAGGTGTTATAGAACTAGAATAGGTGAGCATTTTTCACTCTCACAGGCCATTAAAGGTGAAGCATTAAAAGGGGGCTATGCCATCCCTATAATAATGCACAATTGGATAATGAGGATAGCGAACAATGAATAAAGTCTTGCTCTCCATTATATTAAAATGAATAGCTTTATATGTGATAAAAGTATCAAATGCACACACAAAGTTTGATGGATAATTGGCAAATCATGTCACCTTTCAACAGAAGGTCATCTTAAAATCTTATGTCTCAGCTATTTTAACTCCAGCTGAACTGTCATTTAAATGCTTTGATATTTTCAGTGTCGGTAGCAGAATTTATCTCATTTAATAGGGTCTGTCCTCTTATAGAGCATCAATAAGATGCAGTCCTTTATGCATGCATGTGCACAGTGATTTCTCTATGATGCTCAACTGAAGGAAAGAGAGACCATAATAATCACAGAGTTTTTTGTTGGTGGTGGTGGTGGTGATACGCTTTTTGTTTTGTTTTGTTTTGTTTGGAACATCTGTATCAGCTCAGCATTATTTTTTTTTCTTAAAATGACTGTAGCAATTGTATGAGTATATGCTGAATCATCACATCTCATTTCTGTTTATCAATGTATTCACCTTGATTATTCATCCATTATGTAAAAATAGATCTGATTAGAGGTTTTTCTAATATGCATTGCAGAGGCTACAAGGACTTATTGCCAAATAGGAATCACTTCTCAGATATTAGAGAAGAACTGCTACCCATAATACACTGCCTAGATATGTGAATCCTGGATTTTTTTTTACCAATACACCCCGAAATTTTTTTTTTAATCAATACTGAAAACAATATTAGAGAAAGTTATTTAGAAAATTTCTGAGGGATTGAGAGTTGATTTTAAGTATTAGTTCAACAGCACAATAATAAAAAAAACTAGACCTGTAACTAATAGGAGAAAATGTGTTTTGTTAGGATAAATGGAATAAATAGTCACAAATCTGATTCTGGAGATTTTTAAATTTAGCTTTTGCCTCTGATTTAATTAGCTCTTAAGCCAAGAGATAACACCAAGTGCACAGAAATGTAAACTAGAACACCTAAAGTGGAAACAAATCTCCCTTCTACCCTCCTTCTGCCATCACCCAGATATATTTAAGTCAGAGCACTGGCTGTATTAATATTTTATATTGTTTTTCAGGAAATTGAGGGGTTTAATTGACCTATCAATTTAGGGATGGTGTCATACAATATAATAGAAATCTATGCTTAAATTGCACACCTTTCCTCACATGTTACATTTCTGCAGCTTAAACAGACTTTAGAACTTCTGTTTAAGGACAGAATGGTTAGATGAGAGAGAAATGATAAATAAGACAAAATGTGTCAGAATTTTAGACACAGCTGAAAGGCCATTTTTCTTGATGACTGAACACACAGACACTTCAGTGCAGGAGATTCCTTTCAGTACTATGTCCTGTATTTATTAAATGTTTGATTTGTAAAACCGAAGTAAATTTAAGTGAGGAGAAGATGAAGTGGGAAGTACATGACTAAAGACTCAACATGTTTAGCAGCTTGGCAGATGTACACTTAAACACTATATTTATCAAGAGAGTGGTCACAAAAGGCTGCATAATAATTTCTGTTTTAACTATCTAGTTTATTTTCCCTATTGCCTAGGATATTAGGTTTTTCACACTGAAAATTTCCATCCCTTTAACTGCACACTTCTGCTTCTTCTCTACTCCAAGAATATTGTTTTATTTTTTACAATATTTATCTTCGTTAAGACTGAGATCGTTAAGTTTCACCAAAAACAGAAAGCCCCCAAAATACATTTCCTTTATCTGCCTAATGGCACCAAAGTATCCAAGATCACTATAAAAATAATTTAGAGAGATAGAGGGTCGATTTGAAAACATGTCCTTGGTTCTGTGTTACTAACAAGTAAGGTGAGCAAAGGGGCAGGACACTCCTGATTAACAAAACTGTACAGTTTTTATGATCAATTTTTTACTGAATAAAATAATAGAAGATTGGTGCTGCAACTCACATACCCAGGTAACTGAAAAGCAGTTTTCTCGTGGAAAAGCATAGCAAAGCTTGCAGTAGGCTTTATCTGATCTGATATGTCCTTAGGACATATGAACTCAGGATATCCCTGCACTGAGCCATCTCGGATGTCCCTGCATCCAGAGTACAGCTTATTTACAAAAGGATTAACCCGCTTGTGAATAATGAAAGTTGTCCGTAGGTCTGTAAACACACAGAGCAGAAAGCCCAAGAGCAGGGAAAGTCTTCACTTGTAAGAAATCTGAAAGGTCTGTCCATGTCCCTGACCCGTTCTCAGATTATGTAAATGTAACCAGTCATGGTGAGGGAAATATAAATATTCTCTGAGGTGAGAAATATCCACCAAAGCAGCACAACAGGGACTGCTATCATCCATTATGAGTAACAATTTTATTGTCTCTGATTTTCAGTTACTTGGAACTTTTCTGAAATACTGCATTCGTGACTGAAAAGTCATTCTTCTCTGAATATAAATAATTTACTTCTAATGCTTAAGCAGAAAACAGTCATTTCTTTTTATGATGAAGACGACTGGCAGGGAAAACATAATCTGTAACAAAAAGAGAATGTTTTAAATAAGGTAAATTGCTGAATTTTGAAATCTGACATTTCTTACAAAAATACTCTTACTGAAGGGAATAAGAAGGAGATTGGTGATTTTTGAAAATGTCTGAGACTTTCTGCTCTCCTCATCAGCTGTGAAGTGAACAAGCTAAAAAGGCTACTCTCTAAGTCCATGTTGGTATGACAAGCTTAAGTTTGCCACTGCCCACCTACTTGGACCAATATTGGAGCCACATTTGTATCATTTTCATCGTTATTCTGGAAACATTTCTACTACATTAAAGTTTTGAATTGTTTTTCCAGCATGAAAAATTCTATTTTCCTCTTGCTATCAAGGCAAAACCAAATTTTCTGATTTTCATTTTCTGAAGATTTCCAAATTTTCATTTTCTGATTCTTTTTATTTGAGAAATTTGCCCCTTCTCCTAGTCACCTGCTTAGTAACGTTCATTTGTGTAAACTCAGGAACATCTAATATTCCTGCAGACTTTGGCTTTTCAGCGATCTGTAATTTTTCTCTCCATACCACTCACAAATGTGTCTACATTCTCAGCAGATAAAGATTTTACCCTTGATCATAATTTTCACTGGAGTCAGGACAGGTTGACATAGTAGCAGTCTATCTTATAGCAATTCTGGACACATAATACAGAGCCTTGTCCTAGTATGGCATTGTTTTGGGCTGGGCATATGGTGGTTAAGGCAAGGAGTTTACAAAATGTTGCTTTGATCTCTGGAGTCTGGTCAAATTTTATTGCAGGGATATTCTATTCATTCTGAATATAACAGAGGCTTTTTTCCCTCCCCAAAAGATTGGAGAAGAATTATTACACTATTTGAACAAT
>JAUBOD010000981.1:1223856-1236747 GCA_032353885.1 Nothura maculosa | reverse complement strand
TGGCAGCACAGCCCTCCAGAGTGTTGGCCACTCCACCCAGCTTGGTGTTGTCCGCAAACTTGCTCAGGGTGCACTCCGTGCCCTCGTCCAGGTCACTGCTGAACAAGTTGAACAGCGCTGGGCCCAGTACTGACCCCTGGGGGACACCACTGGCCACAGACCTCCAACTGGACTCAGCCTCATTTATTAACATTACCCATTATACCTCTGAGCTCTGCCATCCAGACAGTTCTCGATCCACCTCACTGTGCACTCGTCCAGACCACTCTCCTGGAGTTTCCGTATGAGGATATTATGGGAGACTGTGTCAAAAGCATTGCTGAAGTCAAGGTAGGCAACATCCATGGCTCTGTCCTCATCCAGCCGGCCAGTCATCCCATCACAGAAGGACATGTTCATTGAGAAATGTATGGGTATTCCTTTAAAATATTCTCCATCATATATGTATGTATCTCTTACTGATCCTGTTGTGGTTGGAAAGTCTAGTGCTGTCAGTTGTTCCTGCCATGTGTGATTTTCCCATCAGTGATGTTCTTCCCATCAATGATTTTAGCAGTGGTCTCTCAGTGTGGACTCATCGCCCTTGCTGCTCAAGTCCTCATCCTAGTTGGAAACTTCCCAGCAGAAGAAGGATTATTTAGACTCTAGTGTTACTTTTCAGGAGCAAGGGAAAATGATTTAAGGAGCCCTCTTACCTCCTTGCAATACTGAGCTAGAGTTGTGCCAAGTCACATTTGAACTCACCATTTGAACAGCAGAGAGCAGAGCTAGTCAGCTACCCTTAATGGCCGGTGCCACCATTAGAAGAAAATAATATCTAGAAGTTCTGGCTAAATTTCTATCAAAGTCTTTCTTTTATTGCCTTTTCCTCTCACCTTTTGTTAGTTATAGCCCTCATTTCCAACTGAAAAGAAGATAGGTGTAAGGAGAAGAAATATTTTGTGTAGAGAGTTTGTTTACCATTTATTATTTGAGCATACAGCTACCTTTAAAATGCATCCACTGATAACACATATACAGTTCTTGCTGTAACTGCAACTAGCTTTCCTCTCATGAAAATTTATAGACTGTTACAGTCTTTAAAGAAAACTCCAACAACAACTTTAAATATGCCAGAAATATTGGATTCTCAGAAAGGGAAGAGAGTCACAACAAAAATGTTCTGGTGCCACATAGTGCATAGTCACAAATGTTAGCTGGCCTGTGTTATAGACTTTAGAAATCAAAGAAAATCCTCATCATTTGAGTATGAACCAATCTGGTGTGAATCTGATGTAGTTTAAGGTGATGAAGGCAGAACTGCCTATTTCAATGCTGCAAGAAGACACTGATGTTCCTGCAGAACAGCTAATATTGGCGTTGATGAATATTCAGTGTATCTGTTTTATGATAATAGTCTTTTTTTATTTATTTTAGGAAAGAGGGAAGCCATAATAAGAACAAATCAAGTCTTTCACTGCTCATAATCTTTGTGCAGCTCTGCTATTGCACTCTGGATCAATGAAGAGAATCGGAAGGGATTTTGATAGCTTGCCAGGGGCAAGTCCCAGATATTCAAGGCCCAGATTTTCAAGGCCACAGCTGATCCCATACGAGGCTCTTGCTTGTGCAAGTCCTTGTCCCCACAGTGCCCTCATGCAGGACCCTACCGTGGCAGGATCTTCCTTTGGGGCTCAGCTGAGCACTTGACCAGGTAGGAAGTTATGGAGAATAAGGAAGGAAGTGATGAAGAATAAGGATAAATACTGAAAAGACTGGGAGTATGGGAAACATAGTTGGATTACTTGCTTTGCATTAGCATATATGGCAGGAAACTGGGAAAGGAGGGAGAAATTGGATATGATAGTTGGACATTTTTATTTGGGAGTCTTCTTTTTGTGATTAGGGCCTTAAAGGATTAAGACGTGCTTTCTAAGGGGAGGTGTGTAAATCTCTTATACTGATTTGATAGGATAAATAATGGAGTGGAGTAATGAAAATAGACCTTTTGGACTCTTCTTGTCAGCACCATAACAGGGTTTCAGCATCAAAGCTGCACACTCTTCAGGAGCTTGGCACAATATGAACAATTCTGGGAGGAAAAATCTAAGAAAATAATTCATTTCTGCTGATTAGGGATGAAAAATATAAAAATATATTTTAATAAAATACTAGCTTTGGGGTAAAATAGTGGCATGCAGTGACCTATTAGTAGAATTGCAAGCTTTCTACAATAGTATCTGTGCTGAGTTTTTCTTCCTAGAGATTAAAAAAAAGGGCTAATACACACTCACAAACCATGATTTTGCTTAATGAGCAGTATTCACAGTAGCAACTTACTTTGAGTCACCCTTCTAAGTGCTACCATCATTTAATGTAAATGATTTCATAACAGCTTGGAACAAAAATGATTTTGAGACAGAAATGTGTCATTCAGAGCAAACTCAAAAGCAAAGGCAAGTATCATATGTGAATCACTTTGAATTTATCTGACTACAGAATAATTGCTTCTACTTATTGTGTGTGTGAATGTTTATATAAAAAAGGTATTTTTTCTCTTTTTAAAATACTTTTGGTAGACGCAGACTGGGATAAATTCCAGTAGTGTATAAGAAATATTTTCTTCTAACTGTATTTCCATAGCTAAAGTCATTAGTTGGATTAAGTAGCGCAGTAGAATGACTTTTTCTATTCCTACAGTTTGTGTTTAAAGTAAATGCCAAGACAAGATAAAAGAACATTATTAGCACAGATAAATTATGGGGAGCACTTTCTCTTTGAGCAGTTTCAGCCTTCATGTTTTCAGCCTGTGTTATACCTATTTGTTAAATAAGAAGCACGTTTATGGACTAGTAACTGAATAGCCTTTTCAAGCAAAATTTCTTATTAGGAAACAAAGTAAAAGGTGCCTTGATGCCTAAAAACTCTCTTTTCCAGATTGATAAAGAAAAACTTCAGAATTCCTCACTTGTAACCACTAAAATTATTTCAACATCAAGGGGAAAGTAGAAAACTTGCATAAAAAATCCAGACAAATGAGGGAAGAGGAGAGGAAGTGAATCACTCCCTTCCAGACTATGTCACTATATCCAGATTTGGGGAGAACTCAAAATGTGTTTTCTGGCAGTGCAGCACAACACTTTGAGAAGAGAGAAACACACAGTCTGCTGCAGACAGACATTGAGACAATAAAACATATGAGCATCTGGCTGTTTAATCTGTCTGTTGAATACAGATGGTTTTAGGGAACTCTCTATTTTTTAATCAGTCTTAAGAACTGCAGTTATTTTGCCCAGGGGGTTCACACATTGCTTTAGAAGTGGACAACACTTGCCCGTGGATACACACTTGATGTTTTAGAACTAGAAAAGTTTTCAAAAAGTTTATATGTTGACATGGTTTGGGACTGCTCCAAAGCCTTCATATCTAATAAATTGGAGAGGCAGCATATTTTTCTTCCCAAGAATACAAATATAAGCTGCCTTCAGGTATAGAAGTCAGAGGTTTTTATTATCCTCACAAGTGCAGTCCTAGGGTCTAGGACTAGTCCACCAAGACAAATGCCCCAAAGTCAGCAAGTTTATAAGTGTCTTCAGCTGCAATGTTCAGAGTCTGTAAGTAAACCAGTTCTTTCCAATGAACTTTGCTATTGATCCAGGTGGGTAGATGTTGTAGTGTTATGCTTATTTAATCACTTATGCTTATTTGGATGATCATTAACGTTTTAAACATCTCTGTTAACCAGGAACAGCCAGGAGGCCCTGGTTTCTATATTGCCTGTGGGTAGCAGGGAAGCAAGCATATTGGCGATTACTCTGTTTCTGGATCCAGTTCCTTCTTTTTCCGTCAGGGAAAACATGACCAGAAAACTCTTCTAGCAAAAAGTGTCCTTACACATGTCTATACCCAGAAAATTTATGCTACTCACTTTATGCACACAGATTGCAAATGGAACTCCGTAAGTCCTGTATTTCAGTAAATGAGGCTGAAGAGAAGCACTGCTATGCTGTGGCAGGCACAGATCCTGCTCCCCTGATTCTCATTTCTAATAGTCAGCATGAAGGTTATTGTCCAGTTCCTTGGGTCCTCATTAACAGTTTCTGCATTGGGCAATGGGGACAGTGAAGAAGATAAAGAATAAATCCCAGCTTTAGATGTTTTTACATTTATGCTGTAGCAAATGTAGTTTCTTAGACTAGAACAAGCCTCAGAAAAAAAATGCATACCGGCATGCAAATGTAGCTTGGCTATTTTTCTCCATTTTCACATGCTATTCATACTTCCCCAAAAGCCCTTCTTTAGTGCACTGCTCATGCCTAGAATTGCTTTGTAAACAAACCTGTCGTCCTCTGTGAAAAGACAAACATACTACTGCTACCCCTGCAAGGTCTAGTTACATACACACATTCATAGTAGATGGGAGTTGTGGGATTAAAAAAAGAAAAAGAAAGAAAAAGATAGAAAAACAGAGCAAAAACAATATAGTGGGCAGCAGGTCCTGACCTGCCCATGAAAAGTTTTGACTGGGACAATCTTGCTGTCTCCCACAGGTACCGCTCCAGTATTGCTCTTAACCATTCTGAGTTAAATTAAACCCTTTTTTAAAGCAAGTTCTATGGAGATTGCCCTCGAAACAGCAAAAGTAGCAATGATCATATATATTAGCTAAAAGTTTCCCTCCTTGCTTGTATCCAGCATCTGTAACAGGTATGGAGAGCGACCTTGCACAAGTTCAACTGGGCGGGCCGTAACAGGGTGTCATGGGCCCTCTTTGTTGTTCATATGTGGTCAGGAGGAAGGCTTTTGTGGACATCCTGCTTCCTTCTCTGGAAGAGGCCTGTGGACATCCTGATTCTTTCTCAGGGCCCCTATAGGTGCCACCGTGATGTAAGTGGGTGTCTGTTCTTCACTATACCAGAAGCGTGAGCATTTGGGCTATGAGGCTAGTGTTAAGCCCACGTGGTATATCCTAGCCAAAGCATCCTGCTTCTTTAGGGAGATCTAGCTCAGTGCTCCTCTTCTGAACTGTCTGCACTTCCTTGCTAGGATGGAAAGGCGCTCCAGCAAAGTGGAAACTGGAAAACAGCTGAATCCATGTAAAATTTATGTTTAAGATTGTTGCATTCAATTAACATGGAAGTAGTTTGATTATCACTTGTGCCTATCTGATAAACATAAAGGCATAAACTAATTGAATCATCTGTGTTTTATGCTTTTAATAGAGAAAGGAGGATGAGCCAAAACTGTCCTCATCCAGATGAATATATCCATCACACACTGGGTTCCTGGAGTACCATTCAGGTGGGCCAAATTGTTAAGTACAGGGGACTCTAGTATCCATTAAAGATTATCCATATTTTGTAAGAAAAACAAAAACACTTTGTCTTCTCACTCACATATCTCTTCTGCTGACCATTTTGTTAAGCTTTTGCAAGCATATTCCTAATTAAGTTAATAAATGAGTTGTGGTTGCTTAATTTGGCAACAAGATACCAGATTATGGCGCACACTCTTCAAAAATAAAATTGACATATTTTTCAAGCTTTGAGTCTAGATCAAATAGCCTATGATATCTTTGAAGACATTTTCATTTCTATTCTTAAAAGAATATGAATGTGATGATAATAGTTTTCATTTTGCCACTGGAAAACAACCTCTCTTATTTGTTTTGCTTTAGTTTAATTTACTGGGAAGTATATGCATAATTATACCGCTTCCTTTTGTCTGACATTCTTTTCCTGGAGCACAAGTGGAGCATGCTTTGACACAAAGCAGGCAGTGAAAAGAATGGCATTGCTTGAAAGTGATTTTGCCTATTGCTTAAAAGCGATGTTTGTTTCCAAACAAAATTATTTTAGGTCATATTGGCTGCTCAGAAGAGGTTGGAACCAGACTTTCATAACCTCCATTAGAATGCTTTGATAGAAACATTTGTGATCTTAGGGATTGAATTAGTTCAGTATAGATGTTTTTGAAAGTAAGCAGAAAACATACAACACATTCTGGAAGTGCAAACTCTAAATCGGTCCTTTTTTATTAAAAGCTTACTTGTTATTGCATGATATACTATGTGCTGTGATGTGTGAGGAGAGAGGTAAGGATGTGTGTAAGACTTGTTGCTGGCTCACAGCTCTTGCAAAGGAATCTTCCACAACTTCCTTATTGTTGGTAGTGTATAACATAGCATAACATAACGTATAGACAATTTGAAACCTCCTTGCTCAAGAGTTTTTCAATTAAAGAGTGGAAAAAAAAGGAGGAGTATTATATACAACCTCTCAAAGGATGATGGAGTATTTAGTAGACTGCATATCTAAGGTGTTGTATAGGTCTTGTTTGTATCTGGCTCATACTATGCGTCTGAGACAAATTAATTTCTATTATCGGTAAAGTACAAAGCACTTTACAAATGGAAGTTTTTTTCAACTGTCAGAATGTTTATATTTAGGTTAGGAATTTCTTAGTCATTAAGAGGGCTCGTGAATTAAGAGTTGCATATGCTGGTGGTAGCTGGAGGTAAAGTTAAGTTGTAAAAAGATTGCACTTGGAAATTTGTAAAAAAAGAAAAAAAAACAGCACTGTTATACAAATTAACTTTTCTATGGGTGGCAGATGGAAGCAGAATTACTCTCTCTAGCATTTGACTTCAGTCTCTGGGCCAAATTGAGACTGGATGGAAGAAAGTACAACTCCACTAACATCAGTGCTTCCGCTAAGTGCCCAGATGCTTTGCTCTGCTGGAAAAGCCCAGAGCAACTAGAGCAAGCTAGTGAATCTGACCCATTACTTTTAAATGCCTTGCTTAACACTTCTTTTTTTCCTTTCTTTCTTTTATGGTGAATAAATCCCATCTGGCTTGTCAAGTTTTATAGGAAGTTTCTGCTTTGTAGTATTTGACATAAAGATGAGTAAATGTGAGCATTAATGGTTCTATATCTTACCCAAACCCTTTCTTTATTTTGGCTTCTAATGATAAATACTGCACAACAGGACTACTAGTTTTCCCAGCTCCATTCTGATTAACAGAACAACTGCCTTTTTCAATGACTACCCCTCAAATTGAAACACATTTTTTTCATTGACAATTCTAAGAATTGACCTGAGATAAATGAAAACATAGGTTATTATTCTCATCTTAACCCTAGTATTTAAGGATTGATTTTATTGCAGTGAGTAAATCCCTTGCCTTTTGACTGGTTAATGTCCTCTCCTGAATTTGCATGCATGGGTAGTATCTTCCCAAAGGTCATAAGAGAGGAATGAGGTGAGCTGTGTTAGCACCACTTTCTCAACCCTGCCTTTAGCAACAAAGATAAAGAGATGAAAAAAGAAAGAAAGCATGTGAAGATTTGTGCCCAGGGAAGGGATGAAAAAGGTCATTTTCATCTCCATGAAGTGTCTTATGATAACAATCGCACATATAGAGCAGCAAAAATAAAGGATAATCTACTTCTGCTTACTCAGTATTTACCAGATTTAGTTCATCTCAAAGAATTGGATTTTAATTTGTGTTAGAGCTTTTTGGTGCTACTGCTATATTTTAGTTTTCTGATACAGAAAAAGCAAGCATAGAGCAAAGACAGCTTCAGAGAGTGATTCCCAGAAGAATGGTGTGGGTTAGTAGGAATGAGAAAGGAAGGTGGGCAAAATGCACTAAAGCTGACCTTAATAGCCTGATATTTGCAACTAGTAATTAGTGAAGGATGTAACTGCATATTGAAACCAAATGAAATACCTTTACAGAAGTCCTTTATTGGAAATGATGAATGCAAAAACGGCCACTAGTTTACTAAATGAAAGAACATATCCAAGAGCAGTTTCTAGGATAACACTCAGAAGAATATTTCATTGATGCCACTTTTCTATTTTTAATGTATAGGAAAGTAATTTAGACAGCAAGTGGGTCCTTTCTGCTCTGCAAGGTTCCCCAGTCTGCCATCAGCCCATTTTTCAGCGCTTCTGCAGTGCTGCTTGGACACCATGGAGGAAGGTGAAGATGTGTTAACCAGCTCTGTAGGTATCCCGCCTTGGTCCCATTTTGCTCCAACTAGCTGATAAGAAGGCATTACGTGCAATCAGAAAATTGTGTCCAAGTAGAAGCTTACACCTGAAAAAAAATCGATGATTGTCTTCTGTAACTTAATTTTAGCAAGTGTTTTAAGCAGTTTAAGAATCTGATCTAAGTGCTGCAAGTAGTTACATGTGAGGGAATCATACCGGGCAGTTCACAGGGTCAAGTTTGCTGTGGTTTTTAAAATGCCCGAGCAGCATGTTTCCTCTCAGAGGATTTGTACCTAAGAACTATGGAGAGAAGAGAAGCTTATAAGGTATTTAAAACTAATGGGAGGTCTGTCAAATGGCTGAGTATATTTCAGCTTGTGAGTAATAGGATATTAGGACAGTTTGAGAGATCACTTGCCTGTGTCCTACAAAAGCAAATGGAAAACTGTGAAACTGTAATTTGTTCCTACTCAAATGCTGTACAGTCTTCCTCACCTTTCAAAATACTAGCCTGCTCCTTGGGCTGCTGAAAGGATTATGTATTTTGTTTGTGTGTGTCTCACATCGTGGCCTGTACAAGGTCCAGAGGGAGGTCTGGAGGAGCAGAGGACACTGCCTTTGTCCTGCCATGTCCTGTCAAGGCCAGGCTGGCTGTGCAGGAGGAAGGGTGGTGGTGCAGGGGCTCCCATGATGAGGGGGAGAGTTGGTCTTCCCAAAGCAACAGCTGCTATCTTGGCACACTCCTTAGGCAGTAGCCAGAATGACAGATCCAGCTTTTGGGAGAACATAACTGCATCCCAGGTCTAACTCTTTGCCCGTTCAAATTCTCTTCCTTTTAGTAGCAACAGCCTATTTTCAGCCTGCTCGCATCTCCTCCTCATGCTCTGGGCAGCAAAATTGCATTTGCATACATTACTGAAAAGCTTCAAACCAACCTTGTCTGATGTGCTTGTATTTTGCGTATCTACAGTATCTTGTTATGCTCCTGATGACTAGTGACATCTCTAGGTTTAATGTATCTAGGATCAATAAATGCTATTAAAATCTTTATGCATGTTGTAACTGAGAGATAGGAAGCATTTGAAGAAAGCCCAAAGTAAATGATTGTATAAAGTGGACAAACATTAGCTTTAAAGTATGATTTTGAAGGCCAGGTCTCAAATACTGTTTAGCTATTCACTTATTTGAAGCACCTGCACTTCTACTTTCTGAATTCCTTTAATTAATTAAAATAGTTTATTGAAAATACATGAAATATTGATTTATTTTTTGCTTTCAGCTATTAAGAATTGATCTTTTTATGATTGCTTAAAAATAGTAAGGGTATTTTTGATCACTTTATCTTAATCAGGAAAATTCTTAAAATGATTCCCAGTTTACTTGATTTTCTTTTCTGTTTAATCTCAAATAAACCTAAGGTCTGGATAAATGGTTTATCAGTGTCCATTCAGGTAGTTTGATATTAAAAATGTAGTCTTAATTTTTTTAAGATTGATTAAAATTGTCTTAATTAAAATTTAAAAAATATTAATTTAAATATGATAAAATTAAATTTTTTTAATGATATTTTCATCTGAAATAGTATTTTTGCATGCAGAATATTCTAGAATTGTGGAGCAGAAAAAAATTGAACCCCAAACAATCACTCTCTGTGAAAGTAGACCATATCCTTGATAACAAAACCAACAGAGGGAGGGGTGTTCATAGTTTATCTCTGTCTGCTCTCCACTTACTTGCTTTGAAATTATGTTACTTTTTCTTTGGGCATATGGTATTGTTACATGTCACCACAGAAACGTTTTAATCTGCAGCAGTGATTTTTTTTTCCACTGCAATGACTAGCCAACCTATTACAGTAAAGGTCTCCATCATCACCACTTCTAATCTTTGAAAATAATACAAGTGTGAGATATTCTTCCTAGGACATCCTCATCCTTCTGCATCCCTCCAATATAAAAACCAATGTTGTTTGTTTGTTTGTTGGGAACTACTGCTCCTTTTTTTTGTCAACAAGCAGTTCTTGCATGGAAATGTTTTTGTGTTTGATTCCCAAGTATATCAAGTACCAATTTTTGCCTCCTTCCAAGCTGCTGCTCTGACCAGCCAGTCTTGAACGGTGTGGGTTGCTCTTCTCACAGATCTGCTCATACTGCCTATGAACATCTTAATGCAGGAAGTGGAATAGTTGCCCGCTGCCTAAAGAGTCCCCATGTTTTTGTACAAAAGCTAGAATTATTACCAAGAGGAAGGGCTAGAGGAAAAATGGGCAAAAGTATGGTATTTCCATTTGTGATATTTTGGGATGTAGAGTTCAGGGGGAGTACATTTGGGTGAAGTCTCAAACACGTTCTGCAAGGAGCTCTGCCTCAGTTCCCAGCACATGTCATAGCACATAGGATAATTGTTGACACTCATTGACAGTTACCACCTTATATTAGCTCCCTCTTCCTCCCAGATATGGTTGCATGCAACCTCACATGCCTCCAGAACCTGTTGCAAGAATACAAGCTATTCCAGATTGTTGAGGACACTACCCACAGTATGATTCATTAATTAAGCATTGTACTTTGTTGTACTTCAAATACATGAAGCTACATTGGCTTTATGGCTACCATAAAGTGTCCCACCTAACACAGAATGTGAGCACCTTGCAGTACCTATCTAATACTAAAGTGATAATTGCACTATTGCACTGTTTTATGAGGTAGTAATCCAGTTCCTGAGCAAATAAACTACAAGGCTGAAGGCATATTAGTTTATCTTGATGATGGAGCCATATTATTGCTGAGGAAAGAAGCACAGTGGTACTATTCTGATGGCATCCAAAGGCAATGTCTCTGAATGCTGTGTGCATGTAGGCTGTGTTAAAGAACATAACCTGCAAGGATGTACAAACCAGGATCAAACTCTCTTTGCTTTTTTTTTTAAAAAAAAATTTCTTAACTGTGGGAATCTGCACCATTCTGATTTTAAAATTGTGGAGTAAAGCAGGATCAGCTAAGGCTTAGCATGGGGACAGCCAATACAGGCATGCATGCTTGGACAAAAAAAAGTTTTCTCTGCACTTCCTACACAAGTGTCTAGGGCTGGTACAACTCAGTACGATCTGCATAAGAGGAAATACCAAACCTGTAATTATTTGCATCCTGATATCTTGAAACACCTGAGGAGGATAACCATGACTTCTCTCACATCAGAGGTCTATATAAAACTCACAGAGATGGCCCATTTGTGGCCACTGTCATGTCACAGGGCACTTTCAGCTTGTCAAGACTGCTCATCTCTTCCACAGAAGCATGCATGCATGTGTGAGGGTGTCTTTGTGCCCTCGTGAACATATTCCTCCCACAGGCAATCCCCTGTTTTGTTTTGACAGTGGTGCATCTGAGTGTTCCTTGATGACTTGGTCATCTTTCTTATGCCGCTGCTTTTATTATACAAAGCTTCCTTGCTGAGCTGTACAAAATCAATAAATAACAATAAGAAGATATTTCATCTCCTTTTCCTGTAAGCCTCTATTCCTCTTGACATACACAGAGAATGTTGAAGGATAAAATTATTTCCAAATCAAATGATAAACAATGCCCTTTGCTAAGCCTTGCTTATATAGGAGATTCTAAAGAGAAAACAAAAATCTCTCTTTTTCATAACTTCTTTCCTCAGGCTTAATAGAAAAAGATAAAATGAGAACCATTACAATGGCACTCACCAATTTGCAGGCAGAATATATTGCAGGTGAGTAGTCATTCACCTTCAGAGATAAAACTGAATTGGAGAGAGAGAGTCCATGTTGCCCTTAGAAGGAATGATCGTTGCCGTCACATTGGATGTTTTTATGCCAGCTGTTTGTCAGTCAAGCAGCAGCAGGCATCTTTTTGCTGCACTTTGGCCCCACAGTTCAAGCAAAATGATGCCATAATAGGCACAGAATAGACTGTCCCAGTTGCGAGAGTTATTAAATGGCTTTCCCCTGCACCTAAACCCTTCACCTCACATCACAGGATAAAGAAGATAGACTTTTTAATATTAAAGAAAAAAAATCACAACTGTATATCACTACTGTTTATTACTAAGGGAAAATAGGAACTCATTAGCAAACCTTGAATTAAGCACCAGTCTGGATTGCAAAGGAGACCAAACTGCTGGGCTTGCCTTTGCTGCCCACCTGCAAGCGAAGAGCCTGGCAGGGCTCTCCTGCCCTACAGTCACTCGAGTCGCAGGGCTGCCATGTGCTGCCCCTTGCTCAGGGTCATTGCAGGGTCCCTGTGCAAACTGAGGACTGTATTTTCAGGGCCCAGTGTCTCAAAAGTGCCTATTAGTTGAGGGTGCCCATTCTGGACTAATTTAAAAGGAATGGCCTTCGGAAATACTGAATACGTCTTTGCTGTTCCCTCTTTTCCTGCCTTCTTATGAGCCTTTTCAAGTCTCTAAAGTTAAAGGATCTTTAGTCACTAATCAGTTTTTAAAGACCTCAATTGGTCTATGTGTATTTTTGAAACAACTAGCCCTCTTATCTCTGGACTACAGCTACAAATGTAATGTAATACAAATTGCACAAGTATCATAGTAGTGGTGCAAATGCAAATTAAATTGTGGGACATTTCACACTATGTGCATAACTCCCAATACCAGTTTTACAGGCTGCACAGCTTAAGCAGCATGCTTTTAAAGATGTAGCCCTACTGTAGGCCTTAAATAAAGGAAAAATAAATGTACAGTCTATAGCATTGAATGAGATCTTTCTCAAGGATGATGGCAATGTATAACCAAAGCAATTTAGTTAATTCAGTTTGATTCAGCTTTTTAGAATATGCATTTATGCTTTTAGACTGAAGTAGGAAAGAAGCATTCACCTTTGCCTTGAGTCCTCTCCCCTGCTGGGCTTTCATGGCTTTTGTCCTCACTCTTTCA
>JAUBOD010000981.1:1211777-1223756 GCA_032353885.1 Nothura maculosa | reverse complement strand
TCACACTAAAAGCGGTCTCTGCCCAAGTCCATCAATATCTCCTGTATTAAGGTTGAAGAGTTCTTCTCAGCCACTGAGTCTGTAAGGACAGGATGTTCTGCAGTGTGTGCAGCATGAAGCCCATATTGCCTGTGTTTTACATCCCTCAGAAAAGCAAGGAACCCCAAACAGACCATGTGTCTCAGTGACCAGCTAGCTCCTGGCATTTAACCACATGGTCAGCTTTACTCCAGTGGCTTATCCCAGCTGCAGCTCGCACTATATTCACATAGCCAAACAAGCAATGATAACAGGGAGGAAAATAGTGTTTGTCCTTTATTATCTTTTGCCTTTCCTCTTCTCTAATTTTCCACACAGGAAAGGAAACTCCATTATGCTGGTTCACTCTACGGAATCATCTGGGCTTCAAGGCAGAATTGGTCCTAATTCTGCCTAAACAAACATGATCATTGACAGGTTTGTATCTCAGACCACCAGGATGTTCAGGTGTCAGCAGGCCGAGTATCTGTTTATTATTTTTATTATTTACATATAATACAATCTGCTTCCAAATAATGCCTTACATCATCTTGGATGATGCTGTTCCTCCATGTGTTGTCACAATAGTACTTTCAGCACAGATATTTCAATTCCAAGAAAAGCTAATGTCAGGGATTTCATATAGAAGCCCCCTTTGGGCTTTTGGCAAGATGTAGTGAGATGCCAGTTGTTCCCAGTCATTTGCTGAGAATGAGAATATACTGGAGCATTCAACCAAGCTGTGGATATTCAATGCTATTTCCTTCCAGTATACACACCATATTTTTTTCATAAGTGCTGTAAAAGAGTTCAGCTGATCATGCAAACTGTTGTGACATTTTTCTAGCATTTTCTACACCAGCAGGCATTCAAAATGCAAAACTTTTGAAGGTTGTCTGCTGTATATGATTTTACTGCATTCTTCTGCACAGTCCCGTTAATAGAGTAGGAACACAAAATTGAAGGGAATTCAAACCTTTGTTATCCATCAGAAAATATAGGTATTTCTTATTTTGCTGTGATAGGAAGCCCAGCTTTTTCTTTCCTAAATTTATGAAAACGTATTTTTTCTTTTAACATTAAATCTATTGGCATCTTTTACTCAGGATCTTTTTCTTCATGCTCCACACAAAGACAGTCAAGGTTTGTAAGCACACAGCTCAAAGGACTGGCCTGATTTCATGATTTCTGGATTTTTTTTTTGTAATTTGTATGCCTTTTTTTCCCTGAAAAATGCTTTTTTTTTTTTTTTTTGTTGTGGTGGTGGTGTTTTTTATCATGTACTGATTATATTAGTTTTATTAGGGGTGTTTTAGTGATGGGAGCGTCAGAGTTTGATTGCCATCTTTCTGCCAACCACATGTTCATCTGGAGCTACAGTACAAGAGATCCACTTCAGTGGCTCATCTGCATGCAAGAAGCCTAAATCATGGGCAGGTGCCCATGTTGCCTAGTACCCTTTTGCCTACTATAAGAAGTTGCCTAGATTAAGTTGCCTTAAACTAGGCAAAAGCAAATATATGTACATATATATATATATATTATTTTTTTCCTCTCCATTAATGAGCACACAATTCACAGCTCCGGGTTCTGAAAACCTCATCCAGATATGTCAGCAAGAGCCAGAACTGCATTAAAGGCCTGGAACTGGAAAAATAATTAAGAAGGCTTATACCAATTACTTTTCATCTTCAAGCCACTGCTTACAGTTCATTCCCAACAAATAGTGAAAGGTCATCAGTACATCTTTTTTCTTTTTCTTATGAGCAGGTTATTTAGATTTCCTCTTGGTTTCTTGGCACTCTATGGTGTGGTACAGAGAGAGAGGCTGCTATGCGACAAACCAAACAGAACAAACCTCATACTAAGTGGAAATCAGACAAGGACAGTCCATTTTCCTCCTTAATCACAGGTAGTATGCATAACATTTCCCCTATTTTTCTGTTTTCATTCTTATTATTATGTATAATGCAATGGAAATATAATCATTTTTAATCAGGTTTAATTATATACTTTATTCTCCTTCTTCATCTTGCTAAAAGGTGAGTTTCTGCTTAATTCAGCTTCCTTTGTTGAAGCATTGTAAAGCCATCAAACAACAATAGTGCCTTCCTGCCCTAACTTCAGCACCCTTGTTTGGGGTAGTCTTGCCAGAAGGATTAACATCAGGTTTATCCTGAGCCATAGTGAGTTAGTGCTTTCCCATGTCCCTGCATGACCTTGGAGTTACGCCACATCACAAATTCTGAAGCATCCCTCACTCTGATAATAGGTATGCGTTGCACCTATCATATTCATCTCAGAGGTCTGGTGTTTCAAAGAAGATGCCAGGCTAATTCTCATAAATATTCCTCAGTTTATTAATGCTGAAAGGTGTCCCTCTCATCTTTTGATATTTCAAAGTACTATTCTAAGGAAAGAGAGTTACAGTCTCAGGTTGAAAAAAATCATATTTTTAAAGATAAAATGTTCTTATTTATGTTACTATACACACCTTAGACTACTTAATAATTCTAAGAATCAATTTCATTTTTTTGGTGCTTTTTCTGTTTTACTTTGCTTTATGCTAGCCAATTGAAAGAAAAAAGAACTTTTCTATGTAGTCTTAAAAGTATTCTATAATAAATTATATTTATATCTAGCTCATTTCCAACTCCAAGTTTTCATTTACTGGCAGAGTTTGAATTGCAAGTGCTCTAGGTGAGGTACAGCATATTTGTTTATTTTAATCACCACTATAATTATGACGTATTTATTTACATATTTTTGTCTTTAAGTTGTCTTAAGTTATGTTTTTGGAACAGGGAAGAAAGCTTAGCCTCTAATCTTTTTCTTTAAACTATACTTCCTGGGCATTCCTTCCTCGCAAGGTTAAAGGCTTCACAGTGCAGGTCCAGTCTCAGATAAACTCTCCATTCCCTTCTGCATCCTTTTTTAGCTGCTGGTATTCTGTGCATCCTGCTGCTTCCGTCTTTTTCTAACCTATTGCCATTCTGGTGACCTCTCCAGCTTCCTCAAAAGTGAGCTACAGGCCGAAAAGATTGGAGGAGGAGGGACGTGGCACTCACAGTTTCATCCAGCACATTATTTCTGTTCATACGGGAAGTCTTTATAACCTTGTCCAAAATGTCGACATATTTTTAAATAAATTTTGACAGGGGTGGGCAAAATTCTGCAAACTGTTTACTGCAGAGCTCAGTTCCTTACCTCATTAAGAGGTCTACTGTTATGGTAAATGTTAAGAAGGATATATTGGCATTTTCACCGTTGCAGCAATATTTTAGGCAGTCTAATAAGTCACCAATCATTCACTTAGTCAAATTTGAGGGAAATATACGTTTGCTCTTAGGGTTGCTTTCAAATAACCCAATAGAGACTTGCTGTGGGCAATGTCATTTAACAGCTGAATGGCCATCATTGCTTTACGAGAGAGCAAAGTTATAGTAGAAGGGGTAAAATGAGTCACAGTTATCAAAAGCATAAAGTAAAATAAGAGCTTTTAGACAGCTGTAGCATCAGGAGAGGAAAAAACACACATCTTGAGCTGCTGTAGCACAGATCTAGCAAACCTGTTATTTGTGTGAAGGAGGTCTGAACACTCTGCACCAGGTTAGTCTCATTAAGTCTGGAGAAATCTAATGAAGGTAGAGGATGTGGAGTGTGCTTGTGAGTGACAGAGACTCTTGCTGAGATAGTGAGGACCTCAGCAATATGGGGATGGAATAAGCCAGGGGTGAAATGCTGGCTCTGTTCAAGATTTGAAGCATATGGGATTTTTTGCCTTTGACTTCAATGAAGTTGGGATTTCATGCCAGAAAACTGCTGCATCTAATGCTGCAAAATGTATCAGTCACATAGCCAAAGAATAGACTTTACTGAAGCAGAATTTGTCATGTAGCAATGCTATAGCATCTGTCACAGCGTCTGAAGATGAGAAAGTGCTAGTAACAACAACAGAAATTGAATCCGTGTCCCTCTCGTGACAAATGCCACCTGAGTTAGCTATATGTACGATTTTGACTGAAAATCTGAAAGTAGAAATGGATAATGGAGTTGTTTATTTTTCAGCACTTAGTGAAAAGTGCAGAGGTAACTGCTGTACTTAAATCAACTGTTGATATTTTTTATATGATTAACAAGGATTTTAAGGTTCATGAGGAATGACTGAGGCTGTTATCCCTGCACGGCGCTATAAAAAGGGTTTTATTTTTAATCCTGTGAAGGGCACTGTGAATTGCTTTGGTGGCTTTGACAAAATAACAGCTGTAGTGACTGACGGTTCTCCAGCTGTGTGTGGGGGAGTCAACAGTTTTATTGGTTTAGTTAAAAAGAAATATGGACTGAACTTCCTACCTTTTCAATGAATGAAGTACCAAAAAGCCCTATGCGGGAAGGCCCTCGAACTGGCAAATGTCATGGAAGTTATTAAAGTGATTAACCTTGTTAGATCCAGGAATGAAGCTTTCAACAGCTATCACTTTGTCTCTGACACTAAAGTTGCTGAGAGCAGAGTTTTGGGATTGCTTTCTTCATGTTAAAGTGTAAAAGGAGATATTTTGAGAAATGGGAAATTCTTTGTCCTCAGAGAATTAAATGTTAATTATTTTCATGATGAAGCCTTCTGGAATCAATAAGCTACTGTCAGTCCTTATCAGTGCGAATTGTGCAGTATTGTTGTTTTGTGTGACTTGGCATTTGCTTATAAAGTAATTCTTACCTCAGGTTTATTTTTAATGGAAATATTAAAGATACTGAAAAATAGAATGGGCAGAAGAAAATCTCTTCTCCCTAGTTAGGCAATATATTTCTGCTAGTATACCAGATGAAAGATGAATTATCCACAGAAATTGTTTATGTAATTTGTTTTCCAGTGGTGGCTGGAGTAAAATACTAAACAGCACATCTTTATCATATCACTGCATGAACTGACACATGTGGGTCAAAGGAATTGGAAGACTGTAGACCTTACTCAAGAAAAAAATACATTATATTCAACAATCCTTGCAGTCAGCCCAGAAGGAATAAAAATGATACTTACAACATACATGTTTTCAGAGTCTGTCTTACTCTATGAAGTTTGAGTAGGTACCTACTATGGGATATGAAATTACACATTCCATCCTGGAAACAGCTGATATGTGGCCCCACTTTTAGCCCTAAAGATAGAGTAACAGTATAGAAACCTGCCTGAACAGAAATGCCCCAGGCCCCTGAAATGAGCAACATCCGTGCAAGCTCATGGAACATCCATGGAAGGAAAATGCCAGGAAATCTGGTTAAAGGCAAATGATTCTCAGTTGTTCTCCCCAGATTAGAAAAGTTTGCTTCAAAAATCCTTGCTCAATTTCAAACAGCTCAGCAAGTTGACAGAACTTCCTTTTAGTTTCCAGCTCACTAAAGCAAAGTATAAAAGAATAAACAGATGGAATATGTGTCCTTTTACCTCCCGTGTCCCCAGCAATACAAATGGAGACAGCGCAGTAGAAGGGAAAACTATTAAAGCAATCTTGTCACTAAAGTCCTTCTTTACTACAGAAAATAAATGTTTCTGTTTTATATTTGTTGTGTGTTGTTCCTGTTAGCATTTTGGAATGTTAACCATTCTTTTAAATGATTGGTTATAATGGGCCATTGTGAGAAGGAATGGGAAAATGAAACCAGACCAATATTCTTTCATGTTAATTCAATTTTATGACAGCAGTCCTGGTCTTTTGTCAGCTTAAGAGTCTATTTTGGTTGCAGGCCATAGCAGCACAATGGAAAGATCATTTGGCTTTTCAATATTAGTAATTTCTGTTCTAAAAGAATTCCTTCTACCTTGAGGAAATGTTGGTATAAATAAGACCAGACAAGTGATTGTACCTTTCTTGAGAATTACTGGTGCTATAAATTTTAGCTAATCCCAGACCCGAGGAATCGGTATTCTAAAGCTCCAGACCTTTAAACACATGAATAGCTCTATTGAAAGCAATGGCACTTTGTGTACGCTCAGAGGTAAGTACTACATAAGTCTTTACAAGATCATGATCCAGGGCAGAATGTAAAAGCCAGATAGCTCAGACACATAACTGCACACCCATGGTGCTGCTGGAGCATCTCCTGTTTGACCCTGTTGTCATACTTGGGCTGTCCTACCTGATCACCTTATGACCCCCAGGAGGGACAGCACACCTTTCAAGTCTTGCCTTTTGACACTATAAAAGAGGCTATGTGTACTGTGCTAAAGTTAGTCCTTGTTTTCTCTACATGAGGACCTCACATCCTTCTTCTCCTCAAACAACATTTGCAAACCATTCCCTGAAAGGTTATATTTTCCCTTCTAATTGTAGAAAGCAGGAAAGCTTTCCACCTCTCCTAAGTATTTCCTCCTTTCTACAATCCAACCACTCTTTTTTTCCAAAGGCAACTGTTTAAAATCACAATCAAACTACTCACCTGGCTCTGTGCTGTATTATTCCTGCTGCGGTCAGTGGAGACTAAGGGCTCACTGAGAAGAATCATCAGAGGTCTGCTGTGCATGTGTAAGAACAGTAGCATATTTGGGGAAAACAACAACAACAAACATCATTCTGGGCGTTTTCATATTTGTGGTTAGTGTTTCACATTAATTTGGCTCTTGATTTCATTTGCTTGTAACTATTTTTGTTTTGTTTAAGTATGTGTTTATTTGCTCTTTGATGAGATAATGAGGTATGTTCGTGGAGTAACAGGAATTTGGTTTTGAGTAACGTGTCATTTCTTTTAACTGGAAATATATATGGAAAACTCTATAAAGAAGAAAAAGGGTAGATCTGGAAGAAAGGACTGCTGAACCCAACTGAGGAAAATGGGATAGAAGAAGCATGTTCCTCAGGGTACTCATTTGCAGTAGTAGCTACTAACTTTGTGTGTGTTGCAGAGATGGTGTACTGCATTTCAGTGTCTACTCTGGAGATATGAAGAAAGAGCCTCTGGTGTTGTTTAGATATCCCAGCATGGACTCAGGTCTAGGATACATATTGTGCCAGAGGTTCATCTGTCATTCTTTCTAGTGTGTCTATATGACTGAGACTTGTGTAGCCATGTCTATTACTTGCAATACATAGGGTTGCTAGAATTGACCCACAAAAGTCTTCTGCAGTTCCTGGCAAAGTGTGAAAGACTGAGTAGTCTCAATGAGCAACTATAGAATAGCAGAGCTATCGTAAGTGAAACTATTAGCTGCTCTGCTTTCAGAAGTATGAACTTTAGAAGAAGCTGGTTGTCTTAAGTGATATATGAAATGTAACTTCTTTTTATGCCTCTTGATGTAATCTATTCTATTTCATCAATTATCATTGAAATACTCTGAAGAACATGAAGTGCACTACCACTGCATGGCTATACGATTTTTCTTTTAGTTACTAGGGCATTTATTTTTTACCTCAGCATGCTATTCTTCTGAAGGCACTGATGTAATATCTCCAAAAACTTGTTAGTAGTACGTGTATTTTTGTGCAAAAGTAGGGGACTGATGGTCAGAGTTGCCTTGTTGTTTCAAAATCCTTCCAATGTAGGAAATAACCAGCTGGTGTGGAGTTGAGTCAGTGTGGCCTGAGCACACACTGCTGGGCTAGAAACTAAATGATGTGGAGAAGTAAAATATTTTGCAAAGTTGGATACAGCGTAGGTCCAAGGCGAGAGTTGGCAGTGCCAGGCTGTAGGGCCTGTGGTCGGGAGGGTTTCCTGAAGATAGCAGCTTGGAGTGCAGTCCACTGAGGACAAGCACTAACAGGCAGCTCAAGAATCAGCTGAGTTTTGACTGGTCTCATCTCCAGTATTTATGGCACAGCCTTGTACATAATAGTGTCCTAGCAGAGGTTTTCAGGTTTGGTTGTTTGGCTGAAATGTGTGGATTTGATTGTTTTTTTTTCATTTGTTTTCTATGGATTCATGCCATGCTTTAAGGTGGTTGTGAGTGTTTTTGTTTGCTTTTTAACTTTTAGCCATTCATCTTAGTAATTTATGAGCTAGGCTCACTGAAGAAGGGATAAAATATTGCAGGGTCATTTGAGGATTTACAGTATGTTAATTGCTCAGTGTCTGACCCACAACCTATATCTTGAAATATAAAGGTCGATGTGAAACATTCTCACAGAATGAGTGCAGATATTCTGTCAAGCCTGGGAAAACAATAGAGGAGGGAAAAGTACTCTCTGTCTGTGCTTGGAAGTCCTGGATTTGCCTGCTGATGCCTTCAGTTCTTTCATACGCGACTCTTGTGCAAATATTTGATTCAGTTTACTAGCAGTGCTATACAAAGTGGATTTCAGACCCGGAAGTGTTTGTGTACTCTTTTAAGCCATATTAAACAACAAAATAACTTGTAGCTTTACCTCTTACTCACTCCATATTTCTTCTTCTTCATTTTCATCCTTGCCTGCCTTTGTTTCCCTTCTCCCTGGTGCCTCCTTGCCCTCCCTGGGCTCATTCTGTTCCACTATTACACAGTAAGCACACTGAGCTCTGTTCAAATACTGTATTATAATATTTCACTCTTCTCTGGAAGAAATCAATGATCGGGAAAAGTACAGCATCAGAAAGCTGGCTGGGCTATACATTAAACCACTGATGTCCATGATAAGGATCTGTTAAACTGTACTTTAATCTAGTTTAAGAAGATAAGCATAATTAAATAAATCTATCATTTTTGCAGTTATGTCTCGTGTTAGACATACTCTTGCATGAAGTACTTGGGCAGAAAGCAAGCACATTATGAAGGCTACCTGCCACAATATGCAAGTCTGCTAATCACTTCCATGGCTCAGTGGCAACAAATACATATGGATAATTTTAAATCATCGCAGTAATATAAAGCTTCTGGAACAGCCCAATAAGCAGAGTTCTTTAAATTTGTAAAACAACGTTGGTGAGTATAGATGTGCATATATTGGAATATATGTCAATCTATGCCTTGTATTCAGTCTTTTGTATTCAAAATAATTGAGTAGATAAATTCATCTCTAGTCCTGTGGCTACTTCTTATTTATTTATTTATTTTTAAACATGAGCAGCCAAGATGCCCTGAATAAAGTAGGCTGTAATCTTGTGGAAGGCTGAGGTTCTTTGCCTTTCAAAGTCGAGCAAAGGCATCAAGCTAGTACCCTTGTGGTTTGCACTAACGATCCAACCGGAAGTTGATGAACCTTTCTGGGAGAGACTTTGCTCTCATGGTACTTTCTGTGCTAGATTTCTTTTTGGGGAGGATCAGAGAGCACTTAGGGCAACTTGATACCCACAAATCCATGGACCCTGATGGGATACACACCAGAGCCAGGAGTGCTGTGTGAATTGGCAGACATTATATCTAAGCCACTCACCATCATTTTCAAAAGGTCCTAGAGAACAGGGACTCCAGCCTGAGGACTGGAAGAGAGCCAATGTCACAGTAGCCTTCAGAAAGGGCAAGAAGGAGGACCCAGACAATGACAGGCCAGTCAGTCTCCCCTCCATCCCCGAGAAAGTGATGGAGCAGCTCATCCTGGCTGTTGTCTCCAAGGGCATGGAGGACGAGAAGGTGCTCAGGAGTAGTCAGCATGGATTCACCAAGGCGAAATCAAGCTTGACAAACCTGATAGCCTTCTATGATGGAATGGCTAGCTAGATAGACGAGGGGAGAGCAGTGGATATCATCTGTCTGAATTTAAACAAACCTTTTGACACCGTCCCTCACAGCATCCTCCTGGGCAAGATTCAGAAGTGTGGGGTGGATGAGTGGATGGTGAGGTGGATTGAGAACTAGCTGCAGAGTGGCAGAGCCCAAAGAGTGGTGATTAGCGGCACTGAGTCTAGTTGGAGGCCTGTAGTTAGCAGTGTGCCCCAAGGGTCAGTCCTCAGAGCAGTTCTGTTCAATTTATTCATCAGTGAGCTGGATGAAGGGACAGAGTGCTCCCTCAGCAAGTTTGCTGATGATACCAAACTGGGAGGAGTAGCTGACAGCCCTGAGGGCTGTGCTGCCATCTAGAGAGACCTGGACGGAGTGGGCAACTGGGCAATGAGAAACCTAATGAATTTCAACAAGGGCAAGTGCAAGGTCCTGTGGAGGAATAACCCTGGGCACCAGCACAGGCTGGGGACTGACCTTCTGGAGAGCAACCCTGCAGAGAGGGACCTGGGCATCATGATGGACAACAAGTTGACCATGAGGCAGCAGTGTGCCCTGGTGGCCAAGAAAGCCAATGGGATCCTGGGTTGCATTAAGAAGAGTGATTCCAGCAGGTCGAGGGAGGTGATGATCTCCCTCTATGCAGCCCCGCTGAGGCCACATCTTGACTACTGTGTCCAGACATGGGCACCCCAGTACAAGAGGGTTGTAGAGCTGCTGGAGAGAGACCAGTGCAGGGCTACAAGAATGATCAGAGGCCTGGAACATCTGCCCTCTGAGGAAAGGCTGAGAGAGCTGGGCCTGTTCAGTCTGAAGAAGAGAAGGCTGATGGGGGCTGATCTGTCTATAAATACCTCAAGGGAGGGAGTGAGGAGGATGAGGACGGCCTCTTTTCAGTGGTGACCACTGACTAGAGGAAACAGCCACAAACTGAAATCACAGAAGTTCAGCAGGAACTTAAGGAAAAATTTCTTGTCTGTGAGGGTGACAGAGCCCTGGAACAGGTTGCCCAGAGAGGTTGTGGAGTCTCCTTCTCTGAAGATCCTCAAAACCCACTTGAATGGAGCCCTGCACCACGTGACCCTGCGTGTGCAGGGAGGTTGGCCTAGATGATCTCTAGAGATCCTTTCCAACCTTAAGAATTCTATGATTTTATGACTGTATGCATAAATATGATTGCTGAAGTGTGAATTAATGTATTTTATCTGAGGAGTATACACATTCAGATGTTATAGAAGATACTAGTGTGTTTCTATGCAGATATAAGACTTCCAAACTTCTTTCTGATCTTCCCAACTGTAGGTATATTCAAAGGATACAGTACAATTGCCTCAAATTTCTGCATGTCCAGACGTCCAGCTGAACCCTTATATTCTGCCAAAGCTGGAAGTCCTAGTTGTAATAGCTATGCACACAATGAATAATTCTGAGGTTGCTCCATACTGTTACAAGGGCACAGCTGCTTTTGAAAATCCTGTGACCTTAGATGGTGGAAGGGCCCATATCTCACACTATAAATGCTATTTCACTGCCCTCCTCGAAAAGAGCTACCAGCTTTCTCAATGGGCTTTAAGGCTATGAAGCTAAACCCTAAAGCTGTTCCTTGGGATAACTCAATCATCTGGCAGATAAGAATGAAAGACTGTCAAATGCATAACTATAAATGTCAATTCACCATGATCAAGGCAAAATTTACATCGCTCCTCAATAATTGTTGTTTCATGTGATTGGCACCAGCATGATGTTCCAAAAACAAGGAAGTGTTAAGATCTTTTGGGTTCTATCCTGTGCGCTTTGTCTCCCATCGTTTTTTCACTTTGGAAAGTAGGATTTTTGTTTTGCAGTTTAAAACTCAGATAATTCAAAATTCTGGTTCTGTGCTTTCTATTCACATCTACATTAAAAACAAAAATAATCAATTGCCACCCAAAAGCACTTGTTGCTAGATGCTCTTTGCTTCACTCGCTTTATAGTTGTTTGAAAGGAATTAATGAAATACAGATCAGATGCTATGTTTGCTCAATGGCTTTTTTTTAACTTGACTGAAATATTAGCAGAGATGTAACTTCCTAATATTAAAACTAGACTTAAAAGCATTTTCTTTTTAATATTAGGGGGAAAAAAAATTGATATCCTCACCATGACTAAGGGAGGAAAGCCCATGAAACTTGTTGACTTTCTCAGGCATATATAGGGTTTAATGTAAATTACTGAATGTAATTTACAAATACTTCTCTTTTTTATTTAACTGTCATGCATAGAATGGTAGCCACATATCAGAGATGAGACTTTCTGCTTTCTGTGACCTAAAAGTCATTCTGCCAGAGATTCTTAACTGT
>JAUBOD010000981.1:1193867-1211677 GCA_032353885.1 Nothura maculosa | reverse complement strand
ATGGTAGCCACATATCAGAGATGAGACTTTCTGCTTTCTGTGACCTAAAAGTCATTCTGCCAGAGATTCTTAACTGTTTTCTAAATGCCTTCCTTTTAACTGTGAATGACTTTTATAAAAGGTGCTAAAATGACAGTGCTGAAGAATGGAGTCCTATTAATCTTTTGAGGAGAAGCTGGCATTGCATAAAGGAAAAGATAGCAAAGGTACAGCAAGCTTGCATAGTGCAGCTAGATACTGATGCCAGAATGTGCAAAATACCAGCTGAGCAGATGGTTCAGTTGCAGGTTTAGCCAAAATTCATGCTTTGTGGAAAGTCAGAGGCCTAAAAGCACTCCCTAGACCCTATCAATACAAGAGGCACTTAATCATAAGTGAAATATTGGTTTGGTTTGTTTTTCCAGGAACACCTGCAGTGTTCTTAATTCACTAGTTTCAAGGTGGAAACTCAGATCTACACACACATGCACCATCAGTTTGAATTTTGGCCAGGTGTATCATCACATCTTCCTTTAAACCATTCTGGCTTGGATGCTGCCAATGTGGCAGGAATCTCTCTGTGCTGAAGGGGCAGTGCTGACTCGTATCTCCAATTTAAAGCCTGTATTTTTCATGAAGAAAATGCCTAGCGTAGGCATTGTTAGGCATAGGCTTTGAAGTATTCAAAATGAAACTGAGAGTGCTAAAAGAAATTGTCCTTTTCCATGATCACATCTTTTTGATAAAATACAGATGTCAGCACTTTTTTTTTCCAGTGCTGGGCAGATCTTTCTCTTATTGTCATATTTCCACTGTTTTGTCCTGAAGCAGACTGAAGTCTGGTTTCAGAGGAAGCTTCATGCTGTTTCTTCTTCCCCCCTGGATGCAGAGGGACTGTACGAATATGCCTGTTTCTTTAATCTGAACAATGGAGATTTAAAAGGATGCAGATCAATCCTGACAGGCAAATGTTTATTCCTGCGTGATTTCTGTGCATAAAGGTTGAAAAGGCGTGCAAGACTGAAACTTTCTTTTTTCTTTTAACAATGTACCTTTACTAAAGGGGATATTGACTGGACCGGGTTTTTAAGTGGGAGAATATTTCTTCCCTCCTATTCTGGCCTTCTCATGACCTGGGAAGAAATAGAGTTATTTGGTGACAATGCTAATAAACTGGAGGGGAGTGGGTGAGGAAATCTCTAGTCAAAGAAGTAGTATGTATGGCACTGGTGTAAGTGTTCATGTGGAGAGGGAAGAGTTCACTTGAGCAAGTGGAATTTGCCCACTTATAGTGGCTTGCAGCTCTGCAGCTTTAGCTAGCACTAGCATCCTGCAGAATCTGGGGTGCCTTTGAAATGCTCTTCTGAGTCCCTTACAAGTGCTTTATACAGTTATATATTTAGATGGCTCTCTGCGCAGCATTGCAACAGTCGTATAATTTTTTGCACTGACACTTCCCCCCTTCTGTTGTAAACTAAAAATATAATACCTTTAATGTTTCTATTTCTCAAGTGCTTTTGCACTGCTCAAAAGGAATATTGATATGTAACTATAAAGTACCCTTTTTGATTCTGGGGCTTTTTCTGCTTAGTACCTGTACTGCTTTGTATCTCTATCTCATGAGCTTTGTTCAGTCTTCATTCCTATAAAATCAATGCCTTGTGGTTTCGTATGTTGATCATATGGTGTGCGGGTAGGCTGATATGCGGCAGGGAGCCTTGATGCAGAGGAAAGTCCAAACAATGTGGTATAGAGGAGATTACTGTAAGAAGAATTCTTGCATTTAGGCTTGCTGAGTTTCTTACTCTTGTGTTCATTTGCCTGTTTAAATATTTTATTCCACTTCTAGTTAAAGCAGCAGGATAGGAAGTACCTTGAGAGAGAAGAAAAGGTGTTACTTTGTTTTATGGTTCACCTTCTGCAGGGGAAACTTGAAAGTACTTAGTGCTCAACAACCCTTAAAGTGGTTGAAAGCCACTGCCTACAAAATAATGTGATTTTTGTTGCTTATTTCCATCTCAAATTGTTGGGAGGAGTAATGACCATGATTGTCTAAACAGAAAATGGAGGAGTACTGATAAATGCATGGTATCTCTAGTATGCTCATGCTCAGCAATATTTTTGACATTTTGTGCTCAAAGTATTAAATTTGTTAGCCTTGCTGAATAATAAATCTTAAAGCTTTTCTTGAAAAGTCTTCAGCTCTTTGGCAATATGCATGCAAAGCTCATCCTACAGTAGGCATATATAGCAGATAGAGTATTTGTAAATAAAGATCATGTCTAATTTAGAAGACATTTTGAGTCTGATACATCTTCAGTAATTGAAGATATACATCTCCCTAGAAATTCTATGGAAGTATGCATTCATTTTGTTTTAGCGCTTAATGTTTAGAATCAAACATGGCTGATAAGCTTCCCAAATGTTGTGTGTTAAAGCACAAGTAACAGGACCTACTTCATTTATGCTTAGACACTTTTTATATTAGGTACTCTCTCTGTGCTTCTACAACAGTTCTTCACCACTCCTTTGTCCATCTCTTTCTTTCCATAAGCTTTCTTTCTTTACATATTTTGAAATGTGCTAGAAAACTAGCCTTTATATTGTTGCATAATTCCAACCAAAATCTGTTACTGTAATACTTCTCCAAAATACCCAAAGGAAAACTAGTTTGAGTTTTTATGTAGCTCTTCAATTTGTGCAGTAAATTCAAAGATATCTGAAAATAAGGATTTGTTCAGGATAAATAAAAATAGTCCAAAAGGAAACAAAAGAAAGTCTTTAAAAAAATCCAATAGCCCAATTATTTCTAAATTTTACTTGGTTGTGAAGTAAAATTTATGCTTCTTTAATGAATTTTGATTGTAGTAAGATAACTCAGTTCTGTATTTTTTAGGTTTAGGTTAGTGCTTGAAGCAATCTTGTCCTGGAAAACTTTTTTTATGATTAAAAAAATAAAAAATATTTCTTTACTTTTTCAGACAGAGGAAGAGTGTTCCTTACATCTTCTCCTCCTTATCTTTGCCCCCAGCTATCCCAGTTACCCCAGTAGTGAAGGACCCATCTCCACACCATTTGTCTAAACTTTCTTTGGGGTGATTGCACACTTGATGGATGGCCTGAAAGAAAATATTATTTCTTTGAATCCTCAGGCATATATATAGATTTAGATATATATGTGTGTGTATATATATATATATATATATATATATATATATATACACACACACACATACACACACACACACAAACACAACTATAAGCTAATCTGAAGAATTTCTAAAGCCTGTGACAAAGCATATTTTGTAAAGTGGAGACTAATATGCAGTAATTAATAGGCAACTTTTCTTTCCTATTTACAGGGATCTTTTGGCTAACAGATAGTATAAGGAAGAGATTAAATTTTTTGTAGGTTTCAGAAGCCACCTAGATAGGCACTTCTACGTCTTTTTTTTCTTCCCCTCCCCCCCACCCCCCTTAGTCACTTATTACAGTAGGCATTACCTGGAAGAATTTTATTTCTAGTAACATGAGTTGACAAACCTGTGCTCTGTAGGTGCCCCTGGAGGATTATAACCTCTACTGAGGTTTTGTGTCTCTCAACAGCCTGCAATGTGGTGTTCCATAATGGCCATACTTGCAAACTATGCTTTGCTTTAAAACCTATGCTACTGGGGGCAGTAACCGAATTTGCTCAAAATCAGTCTTTCTTGCACTGTTCCCTCCAAAACTGTCCAGCAGTCTAGAGTGTTATGTTTATCAAAAAGATAATGATTGTCATCTCTCTCTCAAAATCTTCAGAGCTTCAATCTACACAGACCAGTTTTAGGGACTTGCTCTGCATCTGTGTACACTGAAATCTAATGGACTAAGATAATAAAGATTTATATATTTTTGACAGTGCCTTGGTGCAACTAGCCAAGAAATTGGAAACTTTCCTGACAGTCATCAATCAATGACCTAGTGAAATTGATTTAAGGGCAGAGAGGCTGAGACAATATTGTTACTACAGCATGTTGTGATGACCTGAAGATCTCCCTTGGATCTTAGATACTTGACATCTCAAGAATGTTTTGCATGGAAGTCTTAGATGAATTACCCATACTATTCTGGACTGAGTAGGTCTGTGGAATATTGTTAATGTGTTAATTTTCTAGCTCTTGTTTCCTGCTGGACATTAACTTTTCACCTTGCCACCTACACTTCACACTCATTTGAAAATATTTCTTTCTGTCAAGATGACTATAAAACTCCATAAACTCAGAACCTACCCCAGCTGTGAAAGTAGGGGCTACCTAATATCCCCTCATCTTTCAGATGTGAGATCACGGTTGAGACGTGCTTGAGTGTCTGAGACGATGTTTAGACACTATGTTTTTTGACTCCAAAATAGACCATTTTACTTCCATCTAGTGAAAAAGCATCTATTTTGCATCCATTTTACTTGCAATCAAAGCTTTCCTATGTCCCTTCCTCTCCCCCCACTCCATACTTTATTATTCAAGGGCTACTTCTGACTCATGTTTGCAGAGTGTCTGAGTAAACAGAGCTCTTTAAGGATGAACACATTTTAAAGGACTATACTACAGTTCACTTAAATGTTTTTGCAAGTTGTGAAGTTAATGTAATATCCAGATGTATTAGATTTTTAACACTCAAGCTCCTAAAACTGGAACTTGCCCATTAAGCCTTTGAAGCTTACACTACAAAGCCACTTCAGTGTACAACAAAATAAATGTAGCTTGTACATGCTCTCAATGCAGGTGTTCTCCATCCTGATAAATGAGAGTGGTTTGTTTTCAGGAGAATGAGGGGGGCATGGAGGGGAAAGGCTAGCATGTTCAGTGCTCAAATGAGTCATTTAATTCATTTTCAAAGGTACCTCAGGATTGACTTATTTGTAATAAAACTCTCATGCAAAATTGATCAGGTACAAAATGTTAGACTGGTGAAAATAAATAAATAAATGAAATATGCAGCTTGAAGGGTGTTTCTTGTCTGGCTTATGGATAGTGGAGAGGTTTGGCTCATTTTTCTTTCTTTGGTCAGTTGGTTTGTTTGTTACAAGAGTGGCTAAATGGATAAATCGAGTAGTCTGGTTTAAATTCCTTTTACTCTTTCATAGCAATGTGAATATAAAAAAGTTTCTACATTGAAAAGTATAAAGCACCCATTTCAAAATAAATTGATTTTGGGAAAGATTTCAGTTGGTCACATCTGTAAGCCAACTTATTGCAACAAATGCAAAGTAGGCAGTAGAAGACAGCCTTTTTAATAACAAAGTTTTTTTTATATTCTCTTCAGTATTTTCACTTTCCCCTCTTCTTTTTTTTTCCTGCAGAACCCAATCGTTACATCTACTTCTTCAAATGTCTTTTTTTCTTTTTCTCTTTATTATTAAGGGCCAATCCCATCTCAATTGCCAGTCACTCTTAGCAACAAATCATCTTACTAGCATTAACTGGAAAAGAGTTGAAATTGCAAAATGTTCACTCCTCTTTGACTACAATTTGTTAGCTGAGCTCATGCAGGGTAATGTTAGGGAACATCTTATTTATCAGTCTTAGTTACAGACCCACATTTATACTTGGCTAGGAGGAAACCCAACTGAAGTCATCTCCACAATAAATAAAATGAAGATATCTAATTTTCATCTATCCTTTTATACAGAATAGCAAGCCTGACTCTGCTGGTGAGGAATCAGATATACCTAAGATGAGGCTAAACCTCTAGGTGACCAATAAATATGCAAGACCTTGTGTACAAGTATGCACCACTACAAGCCAAGTAATGTTATTATCAAATATGTGCACCCCTAAATGGAAATATTTGTGGAACTGACAGGTGCCTGTAGTCCTGGTTGCTGTACTATGTATGCTTGTTGATCTGCACATGCCTGAGAATAGGAAAGCTGGTATTTGCAGGTGGATTTCCTTGTATAGAATTAGACTGGTTTTCCTTGTATAGAATTATAACTTACTGATTCTTTTATTTCTGCAAAAGGAACTGAAAATAGGTTGTCTGAATTCTGTTAATGTCCTGTATGCCCCCCTTGAATACTGGAAAAATTGAGATACATCACTTAAATATAGCAGACAATAATATGTGCATCAATCAGTGACTGGAAACAGTGTCCGAAAAGTTATTTATTCTAAGTTTTCATAAAATATGCATTATTCTAATGATCGACACATTATAGAGACAGACACTTTAGAGAAAAATTATATGGAAGAAGATCAAAAAGGACTGCAGTCTACTTGATGGGGAAATGTAGTTTAAAAATCATATAATTGTTATGGAAAGAGCCATATAAATCAAACATTTTAATGTTGACAAGATTTTTATCAGGTATTTTAGCCCTCTATAATCTTCTATCACCCAATGAGCATGTATAATAAAGTCAATTTCCAAGCTGTTGCTATAAGAATAATGACATAAGTTTTCTTCTCTTTCATTATTGGGAAGGTTTTGTCCTATTTATTTGAATGACATTGGTATGAATAGGAAAAATTGCATGCCTGTAAAAGCAGCCATCCACTGTGCCTATGAATTCATCTATAAAACACTGCCCCTGGCACAGCTACAGTTTCTACAACATCAATACAAAAACTCAGTTAGGTTTCTCTTTCCTCCCAGTTCAGTGGATCAACTACATGGAAAAGTCTTTAGGTTTGCATTGGAGATTATTTTGTTTTTCTGACGCTGGTAAGATCAGGCAACAAATAGCTGCTGTGGGAAAAGATCACTTCTCACCTCCTTCTTTCCTCCTACGTCCTCAAATTTATACCCCTTCCCCCAAGCCAATCTGCATGTATGAGTAATATGCATGTGTATGAGCAGTATCCCTCACTTTTTCAATAAAAAGTTTTCTCCACACTTTTATTCAATAAATTCTGTGTGCTAATCAGCAGTTCAACATGTGGCTAGCCTATCTTTCCTAGTAACCTTTTCCTTTCAGAGTTTTTCATAAGGAGTGGTGTATATATATGGGACAAGCCTTGCACCATTTTCACAAAGTGATGGACTGAAACAAGAAGTCTGTATTTGAAGAGTTGGTGTTTTTCTGGTCATTTAAGGACCAGCATTAATAGATGTTGAAAAAGACCAGACAGCTTAATGAAGATTCAGGCATTGTCTATAGACGGACGTTGCTGCACAGGAAGGAAACCTGAGAATGCCTTTTTTATCTACAATAGTTTCTAATATAGGATGCTTGAAGGTTTGTTGTTGTTTTTTGTAAGTAAGAATTTCAGTCTAAAGACCAAGAGACCACCTTGTAGGCAGTGCTTCTCGATAACTCCCACAAAACAAAGTAAAGGTTCTGAACAGAAGTATGAGGGGAAACCTGTGGCAAATAGGATTTGCATCAGCGCAGCCACAAACTCTTCTTGGAGCATAGCCCTTAAATAGAGTGCTTGAAGGCACGTTCCCTAAAAAACTATAAATGGCTCCAAAGGAAATAATTTCTCATGGAACAAGCCCACTCCTTGGGACAGACTAGATACCAGCTGGCAGTTATCTACTTGTATGCCCAGGCAGAACTGACCCACCTGCTGCTGGGAGCATCCCCTTGCCCTCAGAGGGCAGCTAGCATATGGGCCCCCTGATAGCCATAAAGTGTAGGAAGAGCAAAAAGTGGCAGCAAAACATTGGAGTATCTTTTGTTTAATTACAGAGAATGAGAGCCCTTTAAATGCCAGAGAAGCATGTTTGAGATGCATAGGCAAGAGAAAAGTGAGTTGTTTTCCTGGAGGGATGGGTAATCCTCCCCAACTTTACACTATGGGCTGTCTCTGACTTTGCTGAATGAACCCTGTGGAAGGGGCTCTGTTCTCATCCTTTGAATAAACTCCAAAACACGAAAGGCAGCTGAAGCAATCTGTGCAGTGCCAGCAGGAAAACCTATCATTCGTTTTCCCACTATCCTTCTTATCCTTCTTGAAGTCATTCTGAACGGAGAGAACAAAAGCCCAATGATGTTTTTGTCACTGGTCAAAAAAAGTTTGTTCTGAATAGGGAAGGAAGAAGAGTTTTACAAGCCTGGCACAGGAATTATGCTCTGCAGCTGTTCCTGGTGCAGGTTATAAACAGAACTACGCCCCATAGATTGCTCTAATGTTGATTCAGATTAATGGGAGATTTTCCATTCTTTTTCATAGTTTAGAGAGATAGATTATTTTAAGATCTAATCTAGAAAACTAGTATCTATAGTGTCATGCATGCAGAAAGAGTGGGAACTACACAAGTGACAAGAATATTTGAGTTACATGCTCTTATTTCAATTCAAAGTGTTTGAATGGTTGCCACAATCTTAAAATATAGCCATAATGCAACAGTTCCTAAGATGTCAATTATGAAATTTGATTAAAGTCATGTTGAAAACAATATATTGTCCTTTAAAGGAAAAATCTGGGTATAATTGTTGATGTGTTTCTTTATAAAGAAAGCTTGTTGGCAAAACACTAACATTTCTTTTCCAGCTCTTTTCATTTCTTTGCGTTTATCAAGATTTCTTTGGAAGTATGGAGTCATCTCTATAGAGATATAACACAAGTTAATGACACATATGACATAAGGTAATGTATTCCCTATTCTTTTCAAAGTAATACCAAAAAAAGAGTTGTGACTTGCATAATAACATTTCAGTGTATATTCATCCAGATTGGAAGCAAGTAATTAATTTTTCAGATCTCTATATTATACCGATCTCAGGTGGAAACTGAAATGTTCAGGCCAATCTTGATTGCTCTGAATGCCATGAATCTTCTTTGTCTATTTATATAAAATATTCTCTTTTTTTTTCCCTGAAGCTGTGGTGGTGTTTTGTTTATTTGCTTTTCAATTGCCTCTACATAGAATCAACACCAATACAGGAGGATCTTTTCTCATTTTTTTTTCTCCTTTTTTTGTCCACAAATTATATGTAAACAGTTCTCATAGGTGCAGGTCTTAGGCATATATGCAAAATCCACTCAATTTTTTTTTAAGGATATGAATGCAGAAAAGTTAAGTCAGAAGAAGAACCTAACTAAATGTCAGATCTACAAATTTGATCTCAGCATAGCAATCTTGCTCTAAATGTACTTCTTGTAATATGATAGCTCTGATTTAGCATATGGCATCTATATGTTTCTTTAAAATGTCTCATATTTAGAAAGCAGTTCTTGGTAGTAGTCTGGAGTAAAAGCTATTCTTGAATAAAATGATTACAGTCTATCTTGAACTGGAAGCAGGACATGATCCAAGTAGATTATTTTATTTTATGTAAAAGTGTTGTAACATATATGACTGTACGTATAAGGTTAACAAGTTAGTCTTAGTTTATAATCTATGCATAATTATGATGCAATGTCTGATGCTAGCCAAATTTCTAGGCAATTTTGATATTGTTTGAAAATGTAGAGCGGCAACACGACAGTCAGGTTTTTCCACCAGTGGAAGTCTTCCTCTCAACACCATTAAATGGGGACTATTTTACTTAGGAGGGGCTATTTTACTTTGGAGCACCCAGCAGAGCATTTCAGGACAGTGCTGGCATGCACATAGAGCATGAGATTATGAGGATGCTGAACCTGACATTTCCAGCCCTGTGCACAGGGCTGTAAGAGTGGGGCTGAGCTGGGCGTTGAGGAGCAGCTGCAAGGTAGCAAGGTGGAAGGGAGCCAAGGGCTTGAATTTTAAGTCTATGAGAGCTGCTAGAACTGAGGGCAGAATCAAACTGAGGCTTTGTCTTCAGTGCCAGGAAGAAGAGGGACAAAATAATGTCTGTGCTTATCCCAGGATAACCAACTTGTATTAGCTATCCGGCCGTAAAATCCTACACAAACAAGACCCCTGTGGTTTCTACCATAAACTCAATGCAATGTTATATTCCCTTCCCTTCTAGGCTCCTTTTGCCTAGATTACATAGCAGCACAATTTGCCAGTATGTCGTCTTCACTGTCATTTTTTCCTGCCAGATACAGCTAATTCTCATTAACTATGTTGCTATAAAAACAGAAGACTTTTTTCCTCTTTGGGGGAGGACACAGTCTGACTACCCTGCAAAGACCATTTCCCTTTCTTTTTACACTGCCAGTGTAGTGAAATCAGATCAATAAAGTGAATACCTTTATCCTTCTGCCTTACCATGCCAGTTCCTGCTCTCTTTCTTTCTACTATTTCTCCTATCAGTAGCTGCTAGCAGAGTCTTCCTGAATTTCTTTTGACTTGAACTAGCAGTGCATTATTTTCACTGTTCCTCACTGTCCTATTTTTTTCAGTTTCCTGAGGAAACATCAACAACTACAAAAAAACCCTATGTATGGTGACCTTGTCCATCAAGAAGTGCCTTCATCTCATGTATTTTTTTTAAAAAATACTGTTGCCTAGTAATAAAAATGTTCGTGTGTTATAGTTGTAAAAATAAAAGATTTAAAACCTGTATTCATACTGCAAGCCTTCTTCTTAGTGAAATGGAAGATGGTCTCTGCAGTACCTTCTCTAAAAGTTAACCTACTCTAAATTTTGACTTTATCAAGCTGGGGAATTTCCACTATTTCACCTGGGAAATAACTCCTGTCTTAATGTATCCTGCTCCTTTTTCTAGTTAAATGTAGGCTTTTTGACTGCATCTCATTACTTCTAATTTATGTCCTCTTGCCATCTTAATCATTTTCTTTAGCTTCCTCTTATTGCTCTCCTGGAAATATAGAGGTTAAGGAGCTATGAGCTCATTGCAGTATCTTTAGCAATTTGAACTGTGCCCAATTTTCAGACTTTATCTTCTAATTATTTGTACATGACTTTAGAATCAGAAGCTCTGATTTTTCTCGAGTAACTGGGTAAAGATGGGGTAGGTCTGGAGAGGCCAAGATCTTTGAAAAAGTCGTTCTGTATGCTTGAGTGAAGTGTCCTAAATCTGAATTCACATTAGAAAATTTGTATAGAGTTACTCTGTGCATAGTTTATTCATGTTGAGAAATAGATATTAAAATCTTCATTTGTTCTGAAGTTACCTTAGTTGCTTTCTACAAAGTAAAGGCCTTCAATTCAAAATAATATTATGAGATGGTTTATCCTTGTTTAATCTGTGAAGCACTGTCCTTCAAATTAAAAAAGCATAACTCGGTGGTAAAGGGATGTTTTACTCCCTCTCCTCCTCTGTTTACTTTCCATTTTCTTTTCTCCATAGTTGTTGTTGTTCTCTTCTGGATGAAGGACTTCCTGTGTTTGGTCTGCATATTTGTGACTTTGGGCTGAACTCTAAAGCAGTGAAAACTGTCATAAGACCCACTGATTTCAACTGAGCTACAGTACTGATTTGTAACTTCTCCTGATTTATAGTTTTTGGCCCCTTTTGGATGGAAAACTTGGTCCCAGAATATGGTGTTTAAAAATACCAATATCAGGTTTGTGAAAGAAAGATCTATAATAAAACTCCATCTTCCCAATCTCCGATAGGGAGCATCAAATATTTCTAAAGAGCTAAAAAAAAAAACAAGACTGTGAATGTTTCTTAATTGTGCTTTCTTTTTCTCTAAAAGAATTACAGCTGAACAAGGGCCCTGTGAGAAATTTCAGGCAACTGCTCATTTTAACCACCGATCAACTAACCTGAACATCTGAGGATCTCATTGTATTGATCCCCTTGCAAATGCTTGTGTTTGAGTTGTCAGAGCTGAGCCTTGACTCTAAAGGGAGAGGATTCTGAGATAAACAAGCATTTGGGGAAAGCAAAACAAAAGTCATTTATCTCTCAGGCTGGGGCCATTTGCCACCTTCTTGCTGCTGTTAGAAATACTCTTCACACCAGGTCTCCTCAGGAGATTATCCACAGGGAGAGAAAATTGGTTCCTGTGGTGCCAAAAGTTACAACATTCATCAAGTATCAGAACAGCCTCCTGTGAGGCCTGGAGGGTTGCATATTTTGAACTCTCATGATGTGAGGGTGCAGCGAGGGATGTGTATAAAAGTAATTAATCCTTTAGTAGAAAATCCCCTTTCTTGGAAGCAACTATATTGAATGTGACATGGCACTCATATCCTAATGCATGCCTTTCTAATTGTGAAAGACTACTGCTTGCAGCCAGGAACTTACAAATATAAACACTAAAGGCAAGCTTCTGCAGCAATGCTGCATGAGCAGCCTGCTACCAAGGCTATTGCTGCTGGGACGGATGTCCTGAGAGCTCTTGCAGCCTGCGTCACTACATTTCTCTTCTTCCTCATGCGCCGATTCTTCTTTGTAATGGCCGGCTTATTGGAGTACAGCAAGTCTACTTGTGGAGGCACAGCTTCAGCTGTAGTCTTGTCTAAGATATCACCCTGTTTTGGAAATGTTTAGTTTTTGAAAATCATTTTGAACATGTTTCATCAGGCAAGATGATATTTAGTATATTCCCCACCAATGCCCTTACACTAACTGACCAATTTTTAACCAGCACCCTACTTGTAAGGAGGATATAGGTGGGCTTCCAGGTCTCTGTAATCATACGGCAAATTTTTAGGCTCATGCAGAATGATGAATATTGAAATCATGGCTCAGTGACCCACTCTGTGAGCTTAATATTTTTCTTGTTTGCCTTAACTCTAAGGTCATGGAAAAAAGCTTATAGGCTGCACAAATAAGATATAGTATATAGAAAGGGCTAATAAAGCCTAAGGGCTTGCCGCTCAGCATGCAATTCAGTAATGTGATTAGGCTTTTGACATTCAGCTTAAGCCACAAGCTCTCTGTCTGCTATTGCTGTGCAATTGCTTGAATATCTCTTTGATTTTCCTGAATGCTTCATGTGGTAAACATGCCTCTGATATTTGGGGAAATTTTACCTTTATTTACAGAGCTACAGATCTCACTGTTTTGATTTTCATTTATTAATTGCTATGGGTGATCATTGTTCTGCTTCCTGGAAAGGTTCTTTAAAAAAGATCTTTGCTTGTAGCTAGTGCAAGCTGACTTGTGTGAAGCTCTCCTGAGTCCAGTTTACTGGGGAACTGGTCTCAGGCATATCTGCTTTCTGCCAAATTAGACTGCAGTTATGATGGTAACAATGTAATGAGAGCTGGAATGCTTTCTTATTTCCAAATCTTACTTGCAATTAAAAAAAAAAGTCCAAAGCCACATTTTATTCATAGGTAGCTATCAATCATACACTGATGGAAAACAATGATTTTTTGCAAACAATGCAGTAATGACTAACTGCTATCACTGTGTTGTGAGTGAAAGAATTCCTAGGGCCAGGATGTGACAGTGATCTGTCTAAATGTGTCAATGCATATGAGATTGCTTTGCTTTGTATTGCTCTTTGAAGAATTGGGAATGGGACTACCCAAAAGAGACTTGCTGCTACAGTGAGACTGTAGAGCATTTCTTTCTCACCTTGCAATTTCCTTGAAACAGTTCGTTTGCCAGAGATTTTAAAGTCTGAGTGCTTCATTGCAATTGCCTTTGCAGCACTGCGCATCTCCACCCAGCCCTGTACTTGAGAGCTTATTGCACTTATTACTCTATATTTGCATTGTCGTCTTGTAGCAGTGCTATGTTGACCCTGGGAATCTTGCCATAGCACTGAGGGATCTGAATGGACTTTGTAATATTGCTGTGAATATCAATAATGTTAATATTCATGCAGATGGTGCTCTGGTCTCAGGCAGTGCGGAGAGGTGCCCACCACCTGTTCTTTGGAATGATGTTTGCTTATTGACACCAATTCTTGTCTCTGGGACTCAGCTGTTTCATGATGCCAGCTATAAAGTGATGCTTACACTGTTCTTCTATTTAAAGATATGATCGTTAACAATATTTAAGATTCATAGTGGTCTATTGTAAATGCTGATAGGTCTAGAGGTAATTTTCACTTCCTATTAATGTCAAGGATAAACCTGATGAGTTCATTAACTGGATTTATGCAATTTGTTGCAGATGACAAGGGAAATACTAGAGCCTCAGTTAACAGCTTTTTTTCATAGCTACAGAACAGGCAGAGCTTTTGATTTGCTTGTTTGAGCTTCCCAGACACTGCATATATATATATAAATTTTGCCTGTGTGCAGAATAGGTGCTCTTAATGAATATTAATAACTTTATTCTCTGTATATTTGGGTTGACTGTAACTGTGAAAGGCAGGAAAGGTCCTACTCTGAGTTTTGGCAGCAGATGCCAGGTGCCTACTAGAAGATTCATGATAAGCTTCAGAACCCCATTTTGTAGTTCATAACTTTCAACAAAATCAAATAGGAAGTGCTGCATCTAGGGCTGCCCAATCACCTAATGCTGAACCTAGGGCTGATGTAGGACTGTCAGAAGTGCAGGCCGAGTGAAGACTAATTTCAGCACAACTTTGAGGACAGGGAGCCCCACTGAAGCAGCGGCCAGCAGCGCTGGATCCCTTCTTGAGTGAGTTGTGATTAGAGGCCCTCCTCCTTCAATAGGCATTTGGGAGGCCGTCTCTGGAGTAGTGTGCAGTTTTAGGTTCCATGGAAAGTTGGCTGGGTTGACTTTATAGGGAGAAACAGTAGGGAATCTGCCTTCATTCTTCAGCTACCAGAAGGAGTATTGTAGAGAAGATTTACCTCAGAGGGGAACACAAAAAGTACAAAAAAAAAAAAAAAAAAAAAAAAAAAGCTCACAAACTAACTGGATAAAGGGAAAAATATTCCCGCTGAGGGTAGTTAAGCATTAGAACAGGTGTCCATATGAGTCATGGGTTCTCCATTCTCAGAAACATTCAGAACTCATCTGGAAAAGATCATGAGAACGTTATCTGATTTTGAAGGTATCCTTGCTTTGATCAAGGCATGGATTAAGGATCTTTAGCTGTTCTTTCCAAACCCAATTATTCTGTGGTTTTGTGAGTATCCAGGTTAAATAAGGTATTGACGCTTCTGTTTTCTGATGAAAAAAAATGTTCTCCTGGGATAAAAAACATGTCTCCTGTCAAAATGTCATCTCTTGCTTCTTGAAACAGCAGTGCACCATTACTGTAAATTGAAGCAGACTGTAGAAGACCCTCAGACCACGGTAGTGAGAGGCTTTGCAAAAGTGGTCTTGCCTTTCAAATACAGATTTTTGTTCTTCTTGCAATTCTCTGTTCCGTGAGCCTGACTTCAAAATTGAAATTGCTATGGCAATTAACTGGCCTTTTGAGTTGTCCTCACTGTGTATACCCAATGTGGAGAGATAAAGGAGGATTGTTTGAAATGTAATTTACTGATTTATATTACCTTGAGGCCTTTTCCTATGTAAACCTAATACTGTTAGTAGGGCAAGGAGACAACAAGCAGCAGAAACTGAAAAACGTTTTTATGATGTGGTCAGGGGTTTACATAGGGAGAACATGTACTTAGCATGGAAGTAAAACAATGATTGGAGGTATTTTGTTTGTTTTCTAGAAGGTATCATATCTTCTGTTTGAACCAACACATTTCAGCAGATGTGGTTTCCAGTATTTATACTTACCTGGTATCATAAAAAAAGGCTCATGCAGAACAGAATAACACTGAAAATGCAAGGATTAGAATTGGTTAAGAGATAAAAATCAATGAAAAAAATCTAGAGTTATTTTTCATTTGAGGATTTAAGAGGGAGAAAAAAGCTCAGTAAACTATATCTAACTGATTTAAGAAATGGAAATATTTTATACATTATTAATTAAAATATATTTTTCACAAAAAAATGTTGGCAGCAGTGATAGTTTACTCCCCACGTAATTTATTTCCTGAAACTTTTAAAATAAATTTTTAGTCGCACAATATTCACAAGCTTTTGCTCAAGAATACAAATTTTGAAGAATTTATTGAACTAAATGTTTATTTACCTATAGAACTCACTTGACTAATTTTTTATGCCCTGAGCTTCAGTAAATATTGCTGTAGACTTGTACTTTAGGCCATCAAACAGAAAATAGAAATGTTAATTTTATATTTTAACATGTCCAAGACACACATTTACTAGATTACAGTAATCAAATAGTGCACATCCTTTAAAAAAATCTGTCTAGTGAAATCACTTATGTAGGATGTTGTGCATTAGATTCTTTCTTCCTCAAAGACCTTGTCATCCTTTTTACCAGTTGTCTCACATTCAGTGCTACAGTTTGATTAATGTGCAAGAAAAGAAGCAGAAAATAGAATAAAGTTCTGAATGCAGGTAATTTTACTTTTTTAGCCAATGATGCAGTGAGATAGGATTTCAAAAATGGATGAATATTAATAAGATTTATTCATTCAGATCAATAAGACTTGTTTACAGGAGCTAGCTGACTCATACTAGTGGATCTGACATAGCTGTGTCCATGGCTGTTTCTATTGTCCTTTCCTTTGGGAAGACGATACACCAAAGTGTTTCTACCGCTTTCTTTGTCTGCTTCTAACTCTTTCCCCTTTAGTCATGGTCCAGACAAGATAGCAGTGGCTGGAAGGCAGAGGAACATATTAAACCACTTGGCACATTAAGCGATGTTCAATATCTTTAGTATATACAATGGGTGTTTAACAGTTCCTGATTTGGCCATAGTATAGTCCCAGCTCTTATCCTTTGTTAGGACTTTTTCTGGATTATGTTTCCATGTCCTTCACCATAGCAATACAAGTTTCTCTTTAAATAAGAAATCCAAACTACTATTTTTGCATTTTTCCTTTTATTAGTTTTAAAGGAAAAATCAAGAAGATACAGGAGGTTGTATTTTCTGTGTCTATAACATATTATCTGCATTAAAAAAAAATTCGGTATCCTTCTCTGCAAACCACTGTTTACATCTTTGACACAGATGACTTTGTGACAAAAAAAACTCTCTCTTTTTTCAATCAGGACTAATATTTTACAAAGTCAGATGTATTTACAAGCTTTTCCAAATTATTCTGTAGATTTGCACTTCCTTATACCTCAGGATGCTTCAACAGCTAGGTTGAGTTGAGAGACAGATAATATGCCCTGCAAAAAGGATTTATTGGCTTCTGTTCAGCACTGTGCTAATATTGCCGTGAGACTCTTGGACAGGAATTGGCTTGTGTCCAGAAAATTTAGTGCAGACAGGGTGGAGGGGAGCCTGAATCTGAGAAAGGTCATCAGTGTAGTCCTGTCCTCCATGGGCACAGAGACAGCAGGATCGGCTTGGCTGACGGGACTCTGTACGTATGCATCACGCAGCGCTGTCAGCCGGAGGGAAGGAGCTAGCGAGCGCTAACACATTTCAAAGCATGCTTTCTAGAAATGTTTATGGCATTGAGACTTAAGCGTGCATGTTCTTACAAGGTTATAAAATATAAACTTTATGAGCCTGATTCTGTAGTCATTTATGGCGATGCAACACTGCTGACATCTTAGGGGAAAAACAGATGAACACTGGCATGAATAAAAATAGAATCAGTCCCTATATATCTGTTCCCAAAGTGCTTACTGTTTTATATCTTGGAACTTGCTTCATGAACTTAGCCTTCTTTTGTCTCCTGGTTTGTGCCTTGTCCATCTAAATTCCAGACATCTTTATTCAGGAACTCTGAAGCACAATGAGGTAGTCATTACAGCTAGAAGCTCTGAACAATTAGGAAGAGTTCCAACTCCCCTAACTTTTACCATTTAAAAGTTAGGTGACTAATCATCAAGGTTTCCTCTGTGATGAAAAGCATGGAGTAGCTTCTACATAGGGAGCTACTTAGTAGTTTAGGATTATTCAACCTGGAAAGTGTTTAGAATTATTCAGCCTGGAAAGTAAGTGTTTCAGCTTAGAAAATTAGGCTGCTGAATGTATGAGAGTAAAAGCCTATAAAATCACAGGCTGGGTAAGTATGGTTAATTTCTTTGGTGTCTTTCAACATAAGAGCTACAGCACATCAAATGAAATTATTCAGTG
>JAUBOD010000981.1:1177845-1190570 GCA_032353885.1 Nothura maculosa | reverse complement strand
GCAAATTGCTAAAATGATTTGGGAACAAAAAAAAGTGTGGATTTTAGGATGCTAAAACCTTTAGAAGATAAACAATTTTGGTTTGTTTGTTTGTCAATTAAAAACACTTTTTAAAGCATGGCAGAAAAGAATCCTTTATTCTGACACTTAATAAACATATAGTTTCATGTCTAAAATAGCTCGTTTTTTTCCATATTTTCCTTTGTTGCCATTATAAAACTTTTATATATTTTAAGAGGATGAAGCGAATGTGTTGTGTTAAATTAAGTCTTTAATTTCATCTGAATATATTTCAACACTTCCGTTTGCCAAAAACTGCTCACAATCATAATAAAGCAACTATTTCAATTTGGCATTATTCAATAAAACAAAACCATATTAGTATCCAAAGAAAGTTATGTCAGTTTACCTTTCTGAACAAGGTAGGCCCTAAAAAATTCCTATAGAAGCAGTGCCACAGAAATTGGGCATGAATTCACTTATTTGAAACTAAGAACCTTTCTATCTCGTTAGCAAATTTCTTGGCGTTTCCCTAAGCAAAAGCAGCCAGAGATATAGGAGGTTCTAAGGTACTTCAGGATTTCCCCAGTATTTCCACCTTGGTGCTGGCACATGCGTTCATAGACCTTTGCATATCACAGGTACACACACCAAATATCCATTCAATGAATAGAGAAGAAAGGGCTAGTGTGCGAGCTCCTTCCATGCCTATCTTATGTCCTGTTGTGACTATATTCTTAAGCAAAGGAAAAGCAAAACTAAGTGTGCAATGCTACATCACCAAGATCATCTTAATGGTATCTGACAGCCTGCCAAAAGGCAAGGAAAATGGAGAGGACATGGAATGCAAAACTACACAATAACTAGTGCTGATCTGCCAAAATATGCTCAGCCCTTCTGGGAAAAGGTTTAGATTAATACAAAAGCGAAGCTATTGTGCTTTCCATGAGTTCTCTCCAGAGAGTTGCAGGGATTTGGATGTGAGGAGAAATAGCCACAGCTTAGCCAGGGAGAGAAAGAAAAAAGGACAGAAGACTTGGATGAAGAACTGAAATTTAATAAGGTCCCTGTAAAAGCTAATCAGTCCTGATTCTTCATTCTGTCCCCTAATACAAGTGATAGAATGCACTGTACTGAACTGCAGTGCTGCAAATACAGGAAGCTAAACAGAGCTAAACAGTATGTAAGCTGCATATCTTGGTCAGCAGGTACCGTGATCCAGAAAGGTTGTCCTATTAAACAATGGGGCAGAATAGAGCAGCTTCATTAATTTTATAGTAAATATCAATACCGATACAGGCAAAAGTTGTATCAAGAGAATCCCTGTCTGCTAATTTGCAGTAAAGAGCAAAGATCTGGGTATACTGAACAAACAAATCTTCAGCAGATACTCTCACCAAGATGAGGTCAGTAGCTCCATGGCCATGGTGGTCGCATAGCCCCCAAGCTTTGCCTCATGCTGTGGACCTCTGCAGGCTTTGCAATCCATGTCTAGCAACTAAGAAAGTCTGTGAGCTTGCCCTGACATTCACAATGATCTCTTCTTTTCCTGACACCCACTTTTCCCTGGAGAAACATGAAGTAGATGAGAAAAGACGTATGTAGTGACAGGGCTTCCACCAGTGTGCCATGTATATACTCCTAGAGGGAGCGGAATACCAGATGGAACAGACTTCTGTGTTGAATGCAAAACATTTCTTTGCTCCTGCTTTCCTGCCAGAAGTATATACTTACTCTCAAACACCTATATTTAAATAAAAAATACAATTAAAAAAAAAAAAAAGCTTTATTTCTTCCCTAGGCTGTGATGGGAGAGACAGGGACCTAAGGGGTGCTTCCCTTTGAAATATTGGGAACAGCAAGCAATAGAGCTATTAACAATCTCAGAAAAGTGTGCAACTGAGTATAATAACATTTGGTACAAACTTGACTCCAATGGACAATGTAGGAGAAAAACTTGAGAATGGTAGGATATGGAAGAAATTGAAATGAAAAGAAAAAGGGAAGTTACATGATCACATATATTTCTGATCCAGCTGAAAACCAAACAGATATTTTTTTGTTTATAAATGTGAACCTATCTGTGTGTTAAATAAACTCCGGAGAGATTTTCTTTGCAGTCAGGGTTCTCCTTTCAGAGGTAGGATAGTGTTCCAAGAAGAGTGTTCAGGATACCCTCAGAGCATAGACTCTTCATGGCCAAGTCCATCTTGTCATCTCTTCCTCTATTCAATGCCTGAGGGCAGCTTTGGTAGAGCCACATGTCCATTTAGCTGCTGGGTTTCAAGTTAGAAATTAAGGATACTCCACACTATGTATGATTAACTGGCTCTGACAGTGTCTAGGCAGGGCTTCCTCTGTCCATGCCCTCGGTATCCAAACTAGTACACTGCAAGCTGTCTGCACCTGGTGAGCATTTGAGGTGGATAAACAGTTTGGAATTGTCACCACCTCCCAGACCCTTTCCCGAACCCAGGCAGTTTCAAGGAAAGGATAGTCAAGGTCAAATCACATTTCATTTCCATCCTGCCTTGGGGAAAAAAATATAAAATTGACCAAATTCTACTGATTTAAAAATGAATCCCAGTTTGCCTTGTGTTGGGGTGCTGAAAGTATATGAAGCTGCACGCATGATTCAGTCACATAAGATTTTCCTCTCCTCTTTCACACTTCTTTTTTTTTCTTAAAAAATATTAAAATATTCTTTATATACCTCTTAAATATGAAAAAAATAAGCTAAAAGGGAAAGGCAAAATATGGGGTCTTTCCTCAAGTGGCAAAGTATTTCCAATAAAGAGGAACTCCTTAAAATAGACTAGATCTTTCTGTTCTATTTGAGACATACTAAGAAATTTGGAAAAATGATACATAATTTTAGTACCAATTGTAAAATTAGTATAGATGTGCTTATTCATTTTATCCTCACCTGTGAATGATCCGCTCTTTGCTTATAATGGAGCATCATGGACAACATATCTGGCAGCTGAGTGAAAAGTCAGGCTTTTTACCAGCATGCCCTTCCCTTACATTTTTCAAACTCCTAATAATTCCCAGGTTTGCAAAAATAACGATATGGTAATTTTTTTCTTCAGTGATTGTTTATAACTTAAGTGCAAAATAGCTAAAAAGAACCCTAGTGTCTTCTGACATAAAATGTTTTAGAATCAAAATTAAAATTTGACTAATGGAAAGGCAGAGCCTTCCAGCTTCTGACCTTATATCTCTGCTTCATCTGTACTGCCAAAAGCTACAAATCAATAGGATTCTATATGATGCAGTCTGCCTCCTAAACATTCAGCTTAGAACTAGGCCAAACTCTTCTCAGACTCTTTGCAGGTGCTTTCCTAAAGTTAAGGGAGACTCTATTTTTCCCCTTGTTTTGCTTTTTTGTTTAAGTCTGCTCTCAGCAAGGTGAACCCATGACCCTGTTTCTGAAATTCAACACTTGTAAATATGACACTAAATTCTATGTTGGTTCTTAGCCCATGGCTGTGTATGAAGCTGCTTTCATAGGCCTGTATTTTGTGCAATGCATAGGTGAGCATTAAAGAAGAAACTGATTTATGTTTAATTCATTATTAAAACTCACTTTGATGGTGTCAAGGTTTTATGGTAGTTACTAAATTCCACATCTTGCTTACCAGCTCTTGGAGGGTGCCTTTAAGTCATGTATTTAAACATCAGTGTCTGTTCTTTCTAAGCATTTCTAAGCATTATATGAGTATTAGGAGTATTTCTCATAAGTCAGTGGTATTTTGGGCAATATGATCAACTCTGCTGTGCAGAATTTGAAAATGAAATGTATATTATTGCTATATCAGAAGTCTTGTTCAGTTATTCTTGCACTAGTATCCTTTGTCTCATTAGCTATGTCTGCTTCATTGTGTTTTCAGACAATGTCTGAACTTGATAACCTAGTTTCCCTTGATAGACTTTAGTTTTATTCTTTTTTTTTATTTTTAATATGCTTTATGTATTTTATTCTATTTAGAACCTTTGGCCACATAGGTTATTCATAAGTGTTCTTACCTTTTTTAAGAGAAAAAAATCTGCATTGACATGTCAAAGACTTCTTAAATATTCACAAAAATATTTTATAGGCACAAAATTATGCTAAAGGATTGTTAATGTTGCTCAAAGTCAAGGAAGTACCAAAGATTAAGTTGCCTTCAACTTTACTTATTTCTATGAATTAATTGTTATGTGTAATAATATCCTCTCACATCATTATCACCATCCAGAGGCTTCATAGACTCCTGCTTCACTTGCATATGGACTACATAGTACTCTGGAAATTAATTGGAATTGTATAAAAATAAATGCCTCTTTTCTCTTAGTGTCCTTGCTCACTTTTTGTGTGGAATGGTAGATATACACTAAATGAAATAGGGAACCAAAGAATGAGGAGGTAGTCTTATGATTAAGGAAGTTGAAGGGCACCTAGAATTTTTAATGTAGTCCCACTCAATATAAAGTCCCAGTGTGACATTTGGCAAATCACCAGAATTATTTATCTCTCCTGATACTCTTCTCTTTTCGTTGGTATGGTAGTGTTTAAAATTTTGGTCCTCGAATCTTATCAGCAGAAGAGCTAAGCATTTATAGCTGCTATCTGGCTGAATGCCATGCTAGCCTGCCTGACACTACATGCTTCTTACTTTGATCTCTTTGTACCTTATTTTCCCACTTACAAAGCACCCTTTTGCACTCACAGAAGTGTTGAGAATTATTATTTATGAAGCACTTTAAAAAAATAGGCAGCAATGCTGACACAAAGATCATAAAGACCTAAAGAATTTGTTGTTCAATTAATATTTGGGCTTCATGCAAAGTACAAGTTGCTCATTCAAAATTTTCCAAAAGTGCAGCATCTGTGTATCTGTGTTCTCCATAACAAAATCTTCATTACTTCAACATTTTTCAATTGTTTCTCAGGGAAAATCTAAGCAGCATTTTCCTTCAGCTTTAAACTGCATAATTAGGAATGTTGTCTTATAGGAGTTGAAATTTGGGGCTGCATATGGTTGTATACTAGTAAATTGAGTAGTTAAAAGGAACGTTCCCAGACACTAAACTGCTATTGTTCATATCATAAAATTGTTTCTTGGCATGACTTGACCTAAGCCGATTAACACCTCATCCTAAACAGTTTTCAGACATGGTTCAGGCATTATCATGAGTAGGAACCCTTCCTAGTTAGGCCATGGTCATCATGTTTTGAAAGACAAATAGGTTTAACAGCGTGTTCCTGTGACATCCCAAGTCTGTTGGCCTCAGTAACAGACAGTAAGCCTGAGTACAGTTATTCTGTATTCATACATATTGTGTATTCATGTAGCGATGTGAATTGGACTGTCCAGCCAGATGACCTATCTAACAATATGACTTAGGACTTTTTTTGTGTGCTAGAAAATGATGCTGCATTATTAAATCTAGTAGTAGACCATGGAAAATATCTCTTATTCAGGGGGTGTAGAACTTGAGCATGATTCTCATAATAGTGCAGTCTGCTGCAAGAAAATGCAATTTAATGTCATCAAGTAATGTAGGTAAGAGTTTTTGGTTTGTTTTTCTCTTTTTTCTTTGAGAAGTGAGGAAAGAGCGCAAAAGAAGACTAGTACGTGGAAATAGGACATACTGAAACATTTTGCTGAAGGAACATTGAAATGATTCATCACCTGAAATTTCTTGAAATTTATAGTTTGCAAATAATGGTGATATTTAAACATTTCTTTATGATTTAAGATTGAAAAATATTTTAAAAGTGTCAATATTCCCTCTTTGCCATTATTCTCCATTAAAGGTAGAGTTCTTACAAGTAAAATGACATGAAAAAGACCATATTCATTACAATTTAGACTCCATAAAGAGCCACTCACACATACTGGCATTTCACTTTACAGATAACAAGGTTGCCCTGGAGCTGATAAGGAATGTGCAGCTATCACTGCATACAGCAAAGGGCAATGATATTCAAGGCTATCGAGAGCTTCTGCAGCATGCATCCTCTGGATTAGAGCATGCAAAATAAATTTTAGCACCAGAGAAAGAAAACAGCTCTGTAAAGCCCAAAGAGGGTATTTCCTATAAAGCCACAGCTGATGCATTTCATTTTCATTGTATTTTCTTTTAGAAGTAGTATAGCAGAGGAGCTTAATCACTAACACAAAGTAATTCCCTAGGCCATCAAGGGAAGAGCAGAAGAATCCTTGGCCCCCACACCAGGAAATTATTCACACCAAAGGGGACATTGGTGACCAGAAATTAGTCTTTGTCCTTCCCTAGCCCATGAAGCCTGAAGGACTTCATGTTTGCTACACACACAAAAGAAGATAACAGCTGCATGTGCCCTTTGGGAAGGTCTGTTCTATAACTTCTGTTTGATGGTCTTGCTTTCTCTTCACCATTATTGTGCCCTCAATCAATCTATAGCACGTCCATTCTCATATCTTGAAGGCCAACTCTCCATCATCTTCCTTCTTGTAACTCATTCATCCTTAATTTCCAAAGAAACCTCTGCTTTAACGTATTCTTCAAGTTATCTTCCCTTGCTGGTGTCCACCATAACAGCACCCCTCTTGCTCTCTTTTGTCCCTTAGCATTATCTTAATGCTTTCCCCACTGGTTAGTACCAGACCTTCAACGCAGTCTTTGTTCCAAGTCTTTATTCTGACAGAATTTCTTATTCACAGCTGTCCCACTCCACAGGCCACTGGTAGTTTGTGTCTTCTCTACAGCTTAGTATGACCCCTCATGATCTCCTTAACTTCTCCTTTTTGATGGTCTTCACTGATCTCCTGGTCAGTGGCAGAATAGGGCAGGAAGAAAGATAGCTTCCAAGGACAACTTTCTCTCTGGTTTCCCACTGGCATACAGTCCTACAGGCATCCAGCTGGACTGCACAACTGATCACAGCCCTCTGAGTTCAAAGGTGACCATGACCTTTCAAAGATGATTATGAGTGGTCAACCAATGATGTGCCAGCACTCTTAGCACTTGTAAGTGCATTACATCAGGACTCATGGGCTTATGGATGTCGAGTTTGCTCTTTGACTGGGCTTTCTCCAGACTTTCTCCCTGGTTTCCAGGGCGTGGGATTCCTGACTGCTGCTCTTAGACTGAAGTAAAGAAGATATTCAGTAAATCTGCCCTTTAAATTCTTCATCAGCAGAGCTCCTGCCCTGTTCAGTAGTGGGACTACATTTTCCATTATCTTCCTTTCGTCACTGATATAATTGAAGAAGCTGTCGTTGCTGTCCTTGGCATCCCTGGAGAGATAAAATTCCAAATGGGCCTTGACCTTTCTAGTCTCATCCCTGCATACTTGTACAGTGTACCTATATTCCCCAGAGTTAACTCAGGTTCTAGCTAACACAAAGTTATTCAGTATTCATGTCTCTGCAAAGGCCAACTTGGGATTTTCTAAAAGGCTTGAGGCACAGTAGAAAGTTACTTGGTCGACACATTATAAAGTCCTTTACCCAAGCAAAGGTGAGAGGATGAGAGGGGAAAACAGGTTTCTGAACAGAGGGAGCCTTTCTGTTTGCTCTGGGGACAAAAGACCATTCTGCAGTTTAGCAGAGCAGTCGATGTTGTGTCTGGTATTTATTTATGATGAAAGAAAAGGAGCAGCGCAGTTTATCCAGCTGACTGAGCAGAAGATCTAGCTGAGCAGAACAATCATATGAATAGAGGAAGGAAAACCAAAATTGCATTTTGGCTTTGAATTGTTTAGTTGTAAGTTCCAGATTCACAGCTGTGTTATCACCTGTGGCAACTGCTGCTAGACTTTTTGATGACCACAGTGTGCAAGCTTTTACATATCAGTAAGTTATGCTGTGTTATGAATATTAGAGTATTAATAGCTATGCCACTTTTCTGTAGTCTACATCCTGTAGCTTTCATGACCAATGCTGTGGAGATGAAACATATCTTTTTGTTGTTACAACTTCTATGCTTACACAGGCTTTCAGTACTAAAGCCCTTCAATGTTTCTTCTTTAAACTTTGTATAATGGCACACATGGGGAAAAAGCCATTGCATTGAAAAAACACCACCTATGACCAAACTGAGGTGATAAACTAAATCAAGTTGCACAACAAAGTAAAGATTGTGAGTGCCCCTTATTTCAATATACATGTAAGTAGGGACTTTGATACGGTCTTTCATCAGAAGGCTGCATGCTGCTTTTCCTGGAGAGCCCTGCTCATTCAAAGCAGACAAAGTAAATACTTCTTGGGTGAGCAGCTGTTTAGTGTTTTGAGTCTTAGCTCTGATATTCGAAAACTTCTTTCAGTGTTTCACTTTTTCTTTTTTTTTAATGTTTTTATGTATGAGAGATTCCCTCTCCCCTTCTTACACAGTACTATTACTCCACGTTTGAAGATCATTTCCCTCCCATATCTTTTCAAAAGATTTCCATCTAAGATCCTGAAAAATTTTACTTTGGTTGCAGTGATATCCCGGTGCAAATGTCACTTTCAGGCAAATTGGAGAGGGCTTTGGGAGCCTTCCCCAGCCCTGAAACTGCTTTGCCTGCCATTTCCACTGCATTGGAGGGCTGTGGCAGTTTCTCCCCCGTATGTCTTGTGGACTTCTCCATTGCTGTGGCTGGGAAGTTCTGTTAGATCATTTGGTGACTCATGCAGAACCAATGCTGCCTTTGACAGCGCTTTGAATGTCAACCTTTTCAATCATGTTTTTTTTCTAAAGGTTTGCACTTTTGGGAATGTTATTGCAGTTCAAATTCTTAGGGCTAGGCATCTATTCTTGGGTCCCATGCTGTTTAATAGCCTTATATATACTGCTTTTGAGAGGAGGAGGGGGCAGTTTATAAATTGCTCTACTTTCTCATGTGAGTGCTATGCAGCTATAGTTCAAACTTATTCTCCTCTGTCTAACAATACAACCTCAGTGACAGACTGAGGCCAGAGATTTCTCTCAGCAGAGACATTGCAGGTGTCACACACAAATTACAACTGAGTATCAGCAAAAGCAAAATAGCCATTCTGAGGCCCAGTAAATACTGATCATATATTGTCAATCACTGTTTCTTTAGCAAAGGACAAAGGCCTTATATATTAAGTCCCAAAATATCTCATGAAGGTACAGCAAATTAGGTAATAAATGGATTCATTTACCTAACACTGATATGTACTTACATCAGAAAAGCAATAGCATATCACAGCTATTGAACAACGAGCATTTCAATTCCTTAATGATGGCCTATAGCCACAAATGAGGAAGCATAAGATATTCAACTAAGTTAACTCTTGCACTGCAGGACTGTTTGTTTCATTCAGCAATATCCTCAGCCACAAGTTCTTGCAAATGAACTCCCTGCAGGAGCAGAGAGGACCCATAGAGGACAGCAACCAAATATGTGTAGATGAGCAAAAAGTATGGAAGAAATTGGTCTTGCTTCCGGTGGATATCTAGATGCCAAATCTATCCATCACTTTGTTGTTTAAAGTCTCACCTCAGAGACTTGCAGTGCCAATGGTGAAAGAGGATGGGAATGTTGACAACAATGGCGAGAGTTGTCAAGAGGACTCCCTTGTTTGTACAGATCCTCTGATTACTTCTTGCTCTAGATCCAGCAACAAACTAAATTTCAAATGAGAACATGGTAGTATCTGCTTGATACTGGGAGGTATTATGTGCGCAGTTTATGCATCTACACACAGACATAGGTTTATATACAGGACTTCATACTTCTTTTGTTCAGCATAGAGGGTTCATTTAATAGTGCTCAGGTGTCTATGCTTATCATTTCTGATGAGTTTTCTAGAATTTGCCAGAAAACAAGGGAAATTGCAGGGAAGAGGGGACAGCTGTTTTTGATTATGGTGGAAGAAGTTGGGGTGGAATGTGCCCTTACTTCAAAAACATCAAGATGAAATTTTGGCAGCCAAATGTAGGAGCGCTTTTTTTTTTTTAAGCCATGGTAGCAAAGTATTCTAGGATTCCAGTTTCCAAATGTTTGCAGGTAAAATGTGCAGCAACATACCTTCTCCAGAGGCTTTGAGCTTCAAGAAGAGCCAGAGATGGTATTCTCAGCACTTTACTTGCCAAGCTGTAAGCCCAACATTCATAAATTCATGACACTGCAAGAAAGGAATGTCTAGCGTTTGTAAATCAAAAAAAAAAGAAAAAAAAAGAACAAAGGAAATAGGCTTCCCAGCAACCACTTAGATGAGCTAGCAGAAAATTGAACACATTGTGGCTCATTGGCAGCTCAATAAATGATATTTCTGAGAGATATTTCTGTTTCTAAGAATTGACAGTTTCTGACGCAAACTTGTATCATTGTAAAATTCCCAACTGCTTTCCTGTTTTTCTTCTTGATAACTAAGATACTAAGACAGTCTCCTCTTTCAGAACCTTGATCATATCTTTATCAGGGTAAATCAGGAGTAATGTTGTAAAAGTTATTGGTTTTGCATTGGCAGATGATTGGTATAAACGCAAAACTGGGGTCGTACTGTCACTTTAAACTCCTGAATGAATATCTGCAAGGTAATCTTTCTACCATTTAATGATACTGGTAGAATATAGTCTTTAAAAACTCTAATTTGGAGATTAGATTCCACACTCTGTAACCTCCAAGTGTAATTATAGTGAATCTCTGTTTGTTTGATTCTCTGCTAATTGAGCAACAGTTCTTTCTTGCTCATGCACAAAACATGCACACGCAACCGTGGATTTTCAGCTAGGTTTTGGATAGTATACTGCCCTATAGCTGCATCTTGATAGCACTATTACTTTAAATATAATTTCAACTGTATATGTGGATAGGTAACTTCCTAATCATCTTCCAAACTTACTTATGTGTGTTTATCTTAATAACCACCACTGTTAGGTAACAAAGCTCTTTATTTCTATTTCTCAGATAGGAGAAAAGGATGGATTTTTTTTAGGTGGTTATTCACTCATTGGCACTGAAAATGAAAGAGTTGTCAATGTTTCTCATGTCCTTTGGGATAAATCCAAGACTTTCAAAATATCTCAAATGGAAATATCAAAGAATAAGCTGGTCATGTGGTCACTGCTCTGTATGGAGAGTCATTGGCTCTTCCTGAATAACTCCAGCATTTGAACCTTGTCTTGTAGAGGGCCCCAGCTATCAGAATATTGTCTGTTGAGCAGTGAAGAGTAGTCTGTAAAGGCTCCTTCACTTTGTATTACATAAACTCTCAGTAAATTAGAGGTTGGCTCTTCAGCCAGTTCTTATGTGGTGTACTGGGACAAAGAAAGCAAGATATTAGAATTCAGGTTTTAGCTCCTAAGTATAGCTCCTAAGTATACTCACTAACCATCACATTACAGTTTTTGCAAGAGTCCAAAAAAGGTCCATCTCTCATGGCCCAGAAATTCTATATTGGATATATTGGATCTGAAATATCTTTTTTCTTTGCACAGTTTTTCTTTAATCATTTAGAACACTTAAAAAACATTTTTAAATAAAAGAAAAGTTTACAACATTAAAAAAATAAAAAATTACTGTCTGGTTCTGCTACCCCTCAGGAAGAGTATGGATTGAACACTCAACTGCCAAATACAAAAGTAGCACCAAATTCCCTTGCATTTCTCAGGATCAATGTTATTCCTACTGGTATTGAAGATTTCAACTTTTTTTTTTCTGCTGTGATTCAAGTTTTTAAAAATCTGGCCACTATGCAGACCATCTTGGTAGAAAAAGTCATTTGCTCCCAGAGATCTTGAAAGAGAAAGATTTGAAATCCCCTCCATCCACCACATAAGTTCCCTTGTGGGGTTTAGATCCAATATATTGCATTATAGGAAAGCATAAAAGAAAAAATGGTTTGCTTTGGTTCTGTTACAAAAAATATAAAAATAGATGAAATATATATAATAAATCTGTTAGCAGTATATTCAGTGTTGAGTCTTTGTATTCCAGTTTAAGGTTTCTTATTGACTGATGCCAAATTCTGGAGACAAGATTTCCTCTCATTTTTCACTATGAATAGCAGGTAATCTGGAACTTTACAGTGAATTATTTGGGTCCCTAACCCCTGACAGCTATTGTGCTCCACTCTCAATTCCTCTAAGCATTACACCTGCAAAGCATAAATGCTTTGAGTTTACAGCATGGCCTGCAGACAGGAACTGAGGTCACTGGAACCTACCAGACCATGGACTGACTTCATTTTCAGAGCTGCAACAGCTCCCCTTGAAATTGCACGTGTCAACAAATTTGGAAAATGGCCCCTTTCCTCCGGCTCTTCATAAGAACTTTTGGCAAAAGCCTTTGGGGATGAAGTATTGTTGCAGAAAGGCTGATGATAGTTAATAAACCTTGTCAGCCCTGCCTCTTTCTTCTAATCACATCTTATAGTGTGTTTTGGGTTTGTTTTTAATCATATCTATTATTCCCTCTCTCATTCTTCCTGTCCTTTTAACTTTGATGGAAAGCGCTTGATGGGAAATGCATATCATGCATCATTTGCAGAAAGGTAAAGTGTACTTCTACCAGTACTTCCTTAATTTACAGTACATATTTTTTTTTCTCCTTTTTCCAGGAAACCTATAATATAAAACATTGTCCTATATTTGCAAGTGTATATATTTTCCCATATATGCACAAATGTTTTCAAAAGGAGATCGTTCCTTTTCCTAGAGAACAAATTCTCTGGAGGTCTTCAAAACCCGCCTGGATGCCGCCCTGTGCCACATGCTCTAGGTGTGCCCGCTGGAGCGGGAAG
>JAUBOD010000981.1:1145625-1177745 GCA_032353885.1 Nothura maculosa | reverse complement strand
GATTCTGTGATTCTGTGTAACCGCTGCTCAGGCCAGAGCCAGCATGGGTCTGGACAAGCTGGAGAATTACCTGGTGCAGTTTAATGTCTGCTGGTACAAATCAATACAGCAGCAATCAATCCAGCTATGTTAATCATCACAAGATGTAAATCAGGTATCCATGTTCTCACTCTTCTTTAAACTCCGAGGAAGCTGCCTTATGTTAATCAAAGTTAATAAATACATATAATACATGCAATAAATATATACCAAAATATAATACCTAACTTTAAATGATGTATTTAATAAGAAATTATAAGTTTTGCAACCATGAGCTCTTTTCATGATTATCTAATGCATTTATGAGTGCATCAGATCCTAATCAGTGTCTGAGTTCCAGGACAGCAAAGAGGAGTTTTCTGGAGTGCCTACAAGAAAAGTAAAAATCTCTAGGTTCAGCTGTAGCAAATTTTGCCTTTCTCTTTGGTCAGCCTGTCGCAAGCCAGCCAAAATAACAACTGCCACAAATGTCTGTATCTTTGACATTATCTTGACATTATTTTTGGATGTTTATAATCAAACCCAGGACTTTAGGCAGAACAGCAAATTAGGTTGGCCATTTAATACAGATGCTGCAAATTTGTACCCTGCTGGGCAATTCAGTCCTGTCTGAGTGCCCTGAATCCAGTGAGTGCTCACAGCCACGATGTCATGTGACAAAACCAACTTTGCTTGACTGCCTTTATTCAAGAGCCACCAGCAGCTGAAATAAAATAGTCACACCAGAGTAAAAGGTTAAAGCTAAATATGTATGTAAATTACCCTTTTCTTGAATACAAGTTTAATCCGAAAAGAAGTTTCCATAGGAGATGTGTGTTCTTTGGTGCCACTAAAAATCGAGTTGTTAATCCATCTCTGACAAAACAGCTGTTGATCTTCTACTCAGTTGAATAACTAGTTCATACAGATGTGAAAATGCAAAAGGCAAAACTTAGCTGCAAAGTCGGTGGAGCTTGGATGAAAAATGCAGGGAAACCCAAGGGTAGTTGGGGAAAAATTGCAGAGAGGTTATTCAGAATATGAACCTTAAAAAGTTGGCCTACCCTTTCATATTCAGCAATGAATGTACACAAAGATATTCAAAGACCTGATGTCTGCAATCTGCTCTAACCTTTAGCTCTATGAGGAGAGATCTAATAACTCTTGACTGCACCACTTATGAGTTATCACTTTGCTCACTTGTAAAGATGAATATAAACATTTTTACGGCATTCAGCCATCGTGTGTTCTGTATTCTCTGTGTGCATGAATGAGTAAGCTATAGTACTAAATTAGAAATAAAATTTTCCTTCACTTAAATTACAGCAGGAGAAGTATTTTTCTTCTCCTCTCTTTTTATTGGTAAATGAGAATTTGTAGCTCCATGACTGTTAATCATGAGCGGTTAACTGGCTACCAACATCGTGTCAGTGTGCTGATATAAATGAACTGATAGGAAATTATACATTGTAGATTATAACTTTTTATTTTTTAGAAAAGTAAAGAAAAGTATATTTCATACAAGAAAGGAAAATAAATCTTGATTGCTCTTTTACAGCACAGTCATCGCAGAAGCAGTCTGATTCCTGTAAAAGCTAAAACTGTTAAACCATTAAATATGGTTCTTGGTGTGGTACCAGTAACCCCTACAAAGCTGGTCATTGCAGCACTTAATAACTGGTTTAATGTAACATTAGCACACTCAGAATTTGCTTGGGTTCATTTAAGAAGTGTGTTATTAGCTGTTGATAATAACCAGTCTTACATGCATTACTTGATAATATATACCTTGCACATATCTCATATCCAGCTACTCATAAAGGCAAAACTCAGTGGAAAATAGATCGGCTAATTCTATCAATTTTCCACACTTCATAAATAGAATTGTTACAATGTAGTGATTTTGGTCCATACTGTAATTAGGAAAGACAATCAGTCTTTTCTATATTTAAAACATTTGTCTCTTCGAGTTTGAAACTAAAGATTGCATTGCAGGCTTACAAGAAATAGACTTTTCTCACATACGGCTGCCTTCCCGTTGTCCTCCTCCTGCAGTCACTTTGCACTTCCACTGAAGAGGTAAAATGCAATTGTTCTGACTTTTAGCCAAGAAGTTTTGTCTTTTCAGAGAAAACCCACTTTTCCACATAAAGCATGTCCTTCTGGCAAAGAAATGAATTCATCTGCAGGTCTGACTCTCAGTCAAGACACTGTTTTGCTGTCAAATGCTTGCTCATCTCTATATGGCTCTGGCACAGGCACAGAGGGCAGGAGGAGGCTGGAAATGAATGGCTCGGATGGAGGGTGCAGGGCAGAGAGGGCTCGCTGGAGCTGCAGAAAAGTGCCCAGGGCTCCAGCTCCGGTGGCCTCCCCAGCTGTCCCCACCAGCTGGGCTCCTGGCTTGCTCCCCTCCACGGCCTCATCCAATATCTCCTTACTTTTGGCAGGAGCAAGCCCTTCTTGCTATAGAGGTGAATGTCCCCTGCAGGCATCAGTGGAGGGCAACACCATGGGAGGCTCCTTTGGAGGCACCTTATTTTATTCCTGTCTCTTTGGGGATGGATGCTCGGGTGGAGTGAAGTCTGGCTGGTTCATCTCTGCCGTTTTTTCCCCAAGGCCATATTACTGCAGATTTCTCCCGTGAGGATTATGGCTGTAGCTTGTTCGCATTTCAGAGAGATGACTGATTCTGCTGAAGGTACTGATGCATAAAATTGGAGTGCCACGAGGACCAGTAGCATCTCTAGGATGAGAATGGATGTTTTAAGTATAATCAAAATGCTTCCTTCACTTAACAGATAACATTCTGCAATAACTCTGTCCAACTTTTGCACAAATATCAGGTCATAAAACTTGGAGGATTCTAGTAACAAAAACAAATAATAATAGTCTCAACTACTGAAGCCTTCATGTTACAATAAATGCAAGAAATGAAGTAAAATGTCCATGGAGCTTTTATATTTACAGTCTGAAGTAGCTAACTATAATCTGTCTTAAACGCATATGCTTTTAAACTGTCTCTATTCACTCCAGTGGCAAAACTTTCTCTGATGTTAATGATGGAGGATCAGGTCCTCTGTTTTAATACTGTTGTAGGAGATAACACAACTCTAGGATTGTTAAAGGGGCATGTAAGCACTTTAGCCTGATCTGTCAGGAGAATAGAGAGGTCCTAGCATTAGCAGTGTGCCATAATTCTCCCTGTGAAATGGGATTGTCCTCTGTGTACTGTATCCCAAGGTGCCTCAAGGCATCTGAATTGAGGTTAGTGGGATGGCAGTGGTTTGGAGAGCTGGAATGAGCAAGGGAGCAAATGGAGATGCTGTGATGTGTCTGAGAGGAGCTGACCCACATAGACCACTGGCTTTCATGTTACAGCAGGACAAGCCTGTTTTCCAGTAGGACAAGCCTATTTTCCAGCAGCCACCTAGTATTAACAGAATAGGCAGGATGACAATGACCACTCTCACCAAGGTTGTTTTGCTGCTTATAGCTACTGTTGCTTAGCTCACCCCAAAAGCAGATGTGTTGTCATATCTACATGGTTTCTGCCAAGACTTCCTTCTTTCCTTTATAGTCATTTCCCCACAGCCAAGGATGGATAGTTTTAGGTTTTTGGTTGGCACTTCCAAGACTTGCTTGATGCTGTCATGCTGCTCTGTGTGTCAGTTTCTCTGAACATACAGGGAGAGGTTAGACAAAAAGTAACCCAGTGGATAAAATGCATCCCTTAATAAGACACTCTGCAAACCAAGTGGAGCTTTTATCCCATGGTGTCACATCTCATGGTCAGGTTTCCAAGCATCTAATAAGATGTGGGTCCCACTTGAGGATGTTTCTTCAGTGGAAGGAGCCATTTTTCAATGAACTGTATTTTTTTTATCTCCTTTGTTGAAATTCAGTGTTGAATAAAAGGTGAAGTTATCTCACAACTTTCTGCTCTGTGGGCATGCTAATAGGATCACTCTCATTCCAGCTACCTGTTTTAACATAACTTTCAGGTGCTTTACATCTTTGAGACCAGTTTCAAGTTGATTTGACAAAACAGTGATTTCAAAATATATTGGGCACACATATAAGTGATCATATAATCTGATTTTCCATTGAGAACTAAGCAAAAAAGCATTTTTAAAATAATAAATTTATTATTTCTAAAGAAAAGGTATTGCCCCACATAAGTCAGAATACAACAAACCTGTAGCACTTCATGCAACACCAATGAAATAAAGCACAAATTTCTACCCTTTCATTTCAGAATTCATATCATTCCTTTTTTAAGTAAATGAAAGTTTTAGAGGAAGTGTAGTATTACCCACTGACATGTTTTGGTGCTTTTTCTAATTATATTTTGATGTTGTTTTTGCTTGTTTTGCTTTGTTTTGTGAAAAGGTAAAGACTATGTGAACTACATTAAAATCCTTTCAAGCTGTTTTTTAAGACTTTCCAAATATTCATGTTTTAGTGGCCAAAAACTTGCGTGGAGAGAATTTTTCCACACAAGTTAGAAAATTGCCACACAAATATAATGTAGTAACTTAATGCCCACAAACGAGGGTAGTATCCACTGGTTTCTATGAAGTTCCTTTATGTTCAAGTGTTTTTTGTTCTTACTTGTACAGCCTCACTAATATCTCCTTGAGCTGGTGTCTGATTAATCTTGTCAAATATATCCCATTATCAGTGCACACCACGTACCCATAAAGTAGTAGCATATATTTGTCAGCAGATTCAAGTACTTTCTGTGCACATAGGCAAAATTTGGATGTCCTTGAGGTCATATTCACATTTCATAATAAGAGTGTAAAAGAGCCTGTAAAGATGAAAACTGCAATTGCATACCACTTCTTGGAAAGAAGAAATAGGTGAAATATATGATGACCTTCAGTATCTAGACTTAGAATTAAGTTAAATTACTTCCCAGTATGTGAGAGAAATCATCTCTGCTAATAATCAGATTACAGTTTGATATTCTGCAAACACCAGCGCCTGTTTGCCAGGGCAAAGTGTAAATCAAAGAAAAGTAATTATGAGAATAATTATCCTAGTTTTCCAAAAATATGGACTGAATTAGAATGTCAATGAAATATCCCACCTAATATGTTGGAAATATGACTCTTGATTAGCTCTATTTGACTAGAATCAAGACACATGGGGTCTACCTTTCAGAAACAGCAATATTGGCTGGAAAAGAGATCTTGCTTCTGCTCAGAGTAAGACTATTGCCAGCACTGGATTCAGTCAGCCAAGGCTTTATACACAGAAACCTCAGAGCCTCTAAAGGAAGAGATTTAGAAGCCTTAACTCCCTCAGCCAGTGTAGTGTCCTCAGTCAGTAGTGTCTCATAGGCATGTTTCCTACTCTCCTGCCCATAGTGATAGCTCTATGCAGGACATTTTCCAGGTTTTGCACCTTTCATTGGAACCAGAGCCCAGGACTGGATGCAGCAGAGCAGCCTCAGTGGTACTGAGCTGGTTGGATAACAGCTTTCCTCTGTCTGTTGGCTGTGCTCCTCCTAGCACAGCCTAGTGCCTGGTTTCCTTGATTTGCAATGACAGCTCTCTGTTGGCTTATATTTATCTTTAATAAACATATTAAATAAACTATGTCATGCTTATTTTAGGATACCAGCCACAAGGACCATACTAAAGGAGATTGTTGGGAACATATTATAAGAGTATGTTAAGAATTCAAGAAATATAGCAGATCCTTGTCTTGTTTTAAGCAGACTTGAATCTGCATAAATGACAAAAGATTCAGTATAGTGGAGTCTGTTTCATTGACTTGGAAGAGAAGTATCGCAGGCCACACATATTTGTAAAATACTGCCCTGAGATGTTTCTAAGCACAGAAAAGCAATCATCTGAACTCTTCAGTTGTCTAATGATATATCTTACATACTTTTGGCTGGTGACAACTAGTTTTCTTCCAGTATTTCCTGGCCAAGTCGGGAAAATTAGAATTGACCAGGAACTATTCCCAATAGGCAATTTGTGGTCCATACATTTCAGAAATGAGGAGAATTTAGTAGCATAAATCTGTAATGTGTCATGTAGCTGGATTCAGTTCCTAGGAAAAACACAGAACATGTTTAATTTACTAGTACAGGCGTAGCCATATGTGCCTGCCCTGTGCAATTTTCTGAGACTCAAGTACTGTATTCATACAACCGCAAAAAATGGGGAAGCAACAACTTTTCTCTCCTGTCTGAAAAAGTGAGTAAGGCCCGTGTTGCTTGGAACAAAGTGCAGATCAATAAAGTTATGCTAAATAAAAGTGCTAAAATCTAACAGAAATCATAATAGGCTGTTAGTAATAAAGAATGCTTGCCATTTAGAAATGAGCAATATATTGCTCCCTGAAAAACATATTTTTATATCCGCCCATCTCTCAGCAGCACTCCCTCAAGAAAGTTTGTGTGAAAATTTTCAAGCTCTTTATGGCCTATATGTTCTGGACAGTTCTCTATCTCATTCCCTCCCTAGCTCTCCATCCAGACTCCCACATCTGAAATCTTTTTCATCTCAACGGAGACTCAGCTTTGTCTTGGCCTCTTTCCTTTCTGCCTGAGGTCTGATCTCCTTGTTCTCTCTGATGAACTATCAGCTCATAGGTACATCTTTAATTCCTTAATTTTACTTATTTCGTATGCCTGTCCACTCCCCCGACAAGTCTAGGACATAGCTCATCTCAGTGTTCCCAAGGTCTTCTAAAAGTTTATCCCACCTGCTATCTCTGGCCAGGAGACTGACAACCATTTGAACTTGACATTTTCCTGTGCTAAAATGTAGTTCCCTGGTTGTCTCTAACTGTGAAGTTTCTCCTCCAAGAATTCTCCCAGAATCCCCTCATCTGGAGGCTGATTTTCTTGCTTCTCTTCATCCTGAGTTCCGTTTTCTAAGTTGGAAGGGCCATAGTGGTGCCACAACTCAGAAATCCAGGCCCTTCCCCTGGCCATCACCTTGGCCCATGCTGGATGTTTGGGGCACCTTCCTTTTTTTTTTTTTTCTATTAAAAGCAGAGGGCTTAGTCTTCTATTTCCCTCTGTTTCCTTCTATTTACTCATCATGGCTCCCATACTCTATTTGCAATAGCACATTTTGAGTGGCTGTGAAGGAGATTGCTCCATCCTCCCTGGAGTCTGTTCACTCAAATCAGGAAGGGACCAACTGTGCATCAAGTGTCACTGTAGCACTGCTGTGGAGTTGCACAGCTCAACCTCCTGCTGCTGGAGTGACAGGAATGAGGTTTTTAGCCTCCATTATAGATCTCTGTGAGCACTTACAGCCAGCTCCCAAATTACTTCACCTCACTGAATTTTTGCCTCTACTTTGCTCTATACTTTCTCTTTTCTTTCTTTCTTTCAGAGTTTAAAAAATACATAATGTGGAATACATATTGCCATTTTTAAGTATTAATGACTCAGACAAATTATAAACTGTTGACATTTTTTTCTTGACTAAGTATCAGGAAAAGATGTACTCATGAAAGGCACAGAGACAGTATCCACTGCTTCAGCATCCAAGGAGGAATCACATACAGACATGGGAACTCCCATATGAACTGCTTTGGGTAGACAGGAACTAAACGTGTGGTGCAGAAAGGAGAAAGGACATGGAAGAGATGGCAGTAAGAGGACATCATAGGAGCAGATTCACAGAAGGAGGACAAAAGCACCTTAATCATAGTCCAGTTGTAGAAATTCAAGGAAAATCTGTGGATTTTTTGTTGCATGTAGAACTATCTCAAAGAAGTTAGCTGTGAACAGCTGTGTCTTGGATGATTTCCACACATAGAGACCCTTCTAGTAAGTAGGATTCTGAGTGTTGTTTTTGGTTTGTTTGTTTTTGTAAATCAATGGAACTGTATTGCAGTTACCCAGTTACCTGATATTACCATGTGCTTATGCCAAATTAGTGCATTCAGTTCAAATTCATCTCAACAATGAGTAGTCACGATTCCCTCTACATTAACCCTTTTTCCCATTATCATGAATCAGCATAAACCCTGGCAAAAATGTAGCATGGGAGATGATTGAGACAAGAGAAAGAGCCCAACCCAAAGGAAATAATAGGTTTACATCATTTAGAAATTGCAAAAAGCATGATGAGAATTCAAATGAGCACAGCTGTTCTTGCAAAAAGTAGAATTCTTTGACATATCTAACTGAGATAAAGCATTCTGGATTCACCAGTTCTGTTTTCAGTCTCTGTTCTGACTTTGCATCCTGTTTTAGGATGGAGACTGTGTACAAGAGTCGGAACCGTCTGCAAGAAAGGCCTGTTTTGAAGCCACACTACTGTGTGCATTATCCTACTGTGTAGGGCATTACCCTACACAGTGCTAGGGCAGCTGCAGCTTTGGCAGTGCTGAGCACTATCATACGTGTTCTTTCTCGCTTACCTCAATGTCTAACAGCGATAATGCAGTGGTTCCATTTAAATACTCTATGTTCATTTATATTTGCTTTTGAAGAGGCTCAAAGAGGGGATTAATGATGAGTTCTGCACACGTCTTATCTGTAGTAAAGATACGTGACGTGCATTAGTAGCACTGTTCAATAGGGTTGTCACATTGCAACCTGCTTCAGCAGGTCTTGTCAAGGCTGTGTGAATGTTAGCAGATAAGATGTCCAGCAAAAGATTCACTAGTATGTCTTATTATTTATTGTTTTGTATATGTTCTATCATTTTTGAAAAAGCAGGATTTGCTTTTTCCTGCTTTTTCCATCAAACAAAGGTTTTGGGGTTTTTTTTTGAATTTTTGAGAGCTTCTTTATTGGATTTTGATTAGATCAGTCAAACTTTATCTGTGAGCCCTAAATTGGTTATCAAGGCAGTGTCTCATTTGGTAATATGCAAATACACAAATTCAGTCTTGCTGTGTATTTGTGTGTGCAGAAAAAAGGCAAAATTCTGTTTTTTTGAGAACCTAGGAACACTGCTTATCCTAGTCTATCAGAAAAAAAAAATTAAGGAATCATTATCCTTACTATTATGCTCCTATTTAATACACTACAACTATTGAAAAATATTTTAAAAGATGCACTCAATCAAAGATTTTGGAAGGAATTTCTTAGCTTATTTTTGTGGAAAGAAAACTGACCCTATCCCTTTGAAGGAGCAAAATGTTTACTGTTATGTTGCAAATTAATGACTGAAGTCATAGTTAAAGTAAAGCTAAGTAACAGTGTTGAAGACCACCAGCTCACAGGGTGGTACCCAGAACAATGGGTTTCAACAGACTCATAGATTACTCTGGAGACTTCCCTAGGTGAATTTCTACAGTTGTACAACTGTGTGCACTATTGAGCTAAAGACATAATGTATGCAGATTTAGTGCCATAATTTAAAATAGTACTGAATGAATGCTGTTTTAAAGATGGAAACAGGAGGGGAAAAAAAAACAGTAGAGATAATGCCCTGAAGGATATACTTTTGACCTCAGAAAGCTTATTTGGCTTTTTAGAAAAGCTGTCATGGCTATTTTTTTTCTTTTTTTTTTTTAAACCCAAGTTCCCTCTAAGGATAGTGGCTAAATTGCCTATGGGCATAGATTTGACTGATAATTTCATAGTTCACAGAAAGTCAGGGTGACAATTAGCTGATATAAAGCTTGGGAGTGTTTTGTCCTCTGGGAAATGTCTCCTCCAAAGGGTATGTGTCTGGGCAAACCTTAAGTACAGGAAAGAAATCTCAGAAAGATGTGTCCGTGATGTGATGTGGGAGACCAGAGACACAGGCAAAAATGCAGAGGAGCGCACTTCAGACTCTGGGGATATTTCATCCAGTATTGTTAGCAATTAGTGGAACTGAAAGACTCAAATTAATTAGATATTGAGTTCCTCCAATTTCCTTTAAGGAAAACCATTGATTTTTGCTCTTTTCTTTACTGACAATAACGTTGTGTAGAAGATAACAAAGGGCTACTGTATTTGCATTATTTCTGGTCCTGTGCTCGCTAGTGGTATTAACCAAACAAATCTGGAATATATTTGTCTGTAATTTGTCCACAGCTGTGCTGCTAATTCAATAACAGCCAGCACACAGGGGTGAAGTTTGGGGTGGGAACCTCGTGGTCCAAGCCTGAGCAAGAAGAGAAGGGAGGAGATGGACCCTGGGGCAGAGCTAGGCATCAGTGACAGGAGGGAAAAATTAACCACTAGTCTGGGAACAAGCTATTGTATTAAGAGCCTGTTCTTCCAGTTCTGGCCGACTGCCTCTAGCATGGATCTGTACACAGCAGGCACAGACTCTGACTCCATTCGGCACTTTTTCTAGGAGGTATGTGTAGTTGTGTAATAAAGATATTAAAATCATGCACTGTATCTTCCCTGAAATTAGCACTCAATTGCTATCTCGCAAAGTACACCTAGCTCCACCTAGACCATCCAACAGAGGCAAGACAACAGAGTAGAGATCAATCCTATACTCCTTCCCAGTGATGCTACTTAGATGCTATGAGGAGGAAACTCTTCAGGTTTGGTTACTGCTTTGAAAATGGCAGAGAGAATTCTGAACATTATAATCTCACTAAAATGAGGTGAAAGGAGGCAGAGAGAGACACACAGTATAGATTGCTGTTGAGATTAAATTACACCCAGGCATTTTGACATTTTCAAAAGCAAATATTAATATAAATTTCTAAAAAAATATGTATATATAAGGTTTGGATTTGTGTAAAGCTTTTATTTTAGCTATCAAAACCTGCCATTCTGATCTTACATAGCATATGAAGTCACATCACTCTATTTTTCTTGAGAACTAAGTACCAAGAAAGGTTATCTTAGCGTCACATAAAATATACATCTCACACTGGGCTGGATTCTGATGCTCTGCATCATTCTAGTAAAAGTTCACATAAAAGGAGTTCATTGAAAACCATAAATCTACTTGCGTGTTAAAAAGATATCAGAATGTAGAGAAAAGTGAGCATCTTATCTCTTCTTAAATAAAAAGCACAAGCACAGTAAGTTCCAGTAGAATTCACATGAAACATTATTCTGAAAAATATAATTTGTTAACTAGGCAATTAAGACTGAAAATATATTTTCTATAGATCTGAGAATATCAGGGATAGTTCAGTTCCTAATATTTATCTCAAACAATTTCTGTCTTAATGATTGAATCAATGTGTTGCAGGAAGAACATCAAGATTTAAAAATATTGCTGTGTCATACATAATTTGCAATGCTTTTTCCTTTTCTTTCAGCACAGTTAAGATGACATCTTGCAGTGATTTAGTCAAGAACAAAATGTTTTCGGGCCTTGCCCCAAGGGATTTTTATGTAAAGAATAATAAAACTTCACTCATAATATTTTATATATAAATATAGCTACTTCATATTGTGTAGAAAGATCTATAAAGGGCTCTGGTATTTGGATTTCTGCTATTCTTACAAAAGAAAACATATCTATAATTAAGCTTATACCATAAAGGATTTTCTTATTGAATTTTCCTTTTGGCATGATTGATTTCTGTATTGACTCTAGGAAATAGAAACTAGTAAGTGGAATCTGACATAAAAGAAATATTTGGGCTCTACAGTAACGTCATTTACTACAATAAGAACTAAGCTAGAATATAAATTGCCCCTGGCTTCTTGTGCATATGTAAATACGTTTTTTTTTTCCCTTGGGGTAATAGTTGCACTGTGTTTGAGGGGGACAAATAAATACAGTCAGTGATTCACCTGTCACTTTAAATGGGTTGATGGCAGGGAATGTGTACATAATTAGGATACCTGGCACAGAGTTTTGGCCTGGAAAACTCCAGCACATTATGCGTCAGAAAAGCTAAAGTCTCCCTCTGCTCATTCACATGGAATAAACATGAGAATAACCTGCAGGTGAGTGGATTTCTGTGCCAGCCTGAAACAAGCTTTGGCTCTGGTCCTGTTGCTATTATTCACTGTTCCAGATGACCAGTGATACTGATGTTGTTGTTAATCTGTGTTGAGCAGTAGTACTACTGTATGTCAGATGTGCTATAGGTCATAAAACTGCAAAGTGATGATGGTGATGTTCCAAGTGAATTTTACCTACTGTAATTTCATAAAACAATAAACACAAATCTCCTGCATTCATCCAGTAGCATAGTTAATTTGCAGAGCATCAGTTGAAAAATCACTGCAACTTGCTCACCTAATAATAATAATGGTCAGCCAGAACTGCTAATAAATCAGAGTAAGAAGCTCCAAGACATTCTATCTAGATTATTTATTTTTTCATTACAGGGCTTGATTTTGCAATTTATTATTCCTTTTATTATTTACATTCTCCTGGTACACGCGTTTTGTGCTTTTACAGCCCAAACACAGCAAACAACAAGAATCTTTTCCTCAGAGACATCACCTCAGCTACCATGATTCAGCTTGTGCTTTCTTTGGTGGCAAATCCAACCTTCACCATTATTTCCCTTTTCCCTATGCCTCTGTTAGGCTCTGCGACTGCCTGGCACCAAGAGCACACGCAAGGGCAGGGGTCCAAATGCAGCACTGGCACCTGTGTGAGGCCACATCGAGGGAGGTAGGATTTTGACTCTAAAGGCCACTTCTCTAATAGATATCTCCTGATAGAGGAACGATAACTGGATTAGAATAGGCATTTTTAAGCTTAGAAAATCAAGACAAGATGTAAAGCGAAATGTCAGTCATCTCTATATCTGTGAATTCATAATGTGCAGCATAAAACGCTAACATGTAACATTTGACTGTTGGAAAAGATGAAAAGAGGTTATTTTCAAATTCCCCAAATGACACAAGTTCTGCAATTAGAAGTAAAGGAACTTCAAAGTCTCCCAAAAATGCTACAATAAGTGTTGTAATTCCTCCAGGGGAGAAAAGCAATAAAGCTGTCATGAGACATGGATCTTTCTTTGACTTCCATTTTGTTTCTGGGCTCAGCAGTCTTCCATACAAAAAATAAACATGCATAGGTCTGGCTTGCCTGAATCCTGTGTGTCTTAGAGACCTTCCTCTCTTCTTTTGTCTATGGCTGTTGGAAATGAAATCAACAGAGCTGCTCTAACAGCCCAAGGTTTAAAAAAAGAGCTGGGACAGACTGTGGAAGGCATTATCTACGAGATATCTATGGAAATTCACTCCCCCAATCCTGATCTGAGAGAACTCAAAATTGCTGATTACCCAAACGTGCTTAAGCTCATCTCTTTTTCTTGGCTTTCTGTGCAGATGGAGTGAATGGAAATAATTGAGTTGCGAGAAAAGGCTCTAGTTTGGGTACACTGAGAGACTTGCAATAAGAGCATTAGCACAGTTATTAAAATGTCTTGTTTGTCCATGCCCTGAGTTTTAGACAGGGCTATTGCATTTTCATTTTTTCTAGAAGAAATCTAAATAAAAAGCTAATAGCCAATTTCTGAGCATGACTGACTAGATGGGAATTTGCTAACATTAATATATTCTCATTAGAGAAATTTTATCGTGCTCTGATCAACAGAGAAGACATTTGGCCACAGATAAAACTCCGTTTAAAAGTAGGATCAGATCCAGCAGCAGAGGGTGGCTATTTTCCTTTGCACTGTGAGCATATTTTGCTGAGAAACCAATCTCTTCCAGCCACAGCATCATCACTGCTGAGGTGTTCTCCTGCAGCCAAGAGGCCATATATCAGCTGCTGTGTCATGCTCCCGGTTTAAAGGGCATGTCAGGAGCTTTTCCCAGCCCCACTGGTTGCTGGCTGTCCTTGGGGCATCCTGAGGTAGTTCTGGCCTAAACTGGCCCTATCAAGAGCCCATTCCACATGAATTTCTAGGAAAAGGGAGCTTCAAGGCCTCTTTATCACGCTGCTGTGTACAGTGGGGTCTTGTCTGAGGATGCCACCCATATGCAAACCCACCCATGAGTAACAGATTGTGGTGTTTTCACTTAGAATTTAGAGTCCAATTGCTATCTCCTTTCTATTTGTAGATTAATTGTGCGGCTGGAATGTCTCCACCACCACCACATGAGAGAAGACTGAGTTAAAATGTGCCAACCTGGCATGCTGATTAGCAGACAGCCCTTCTGGTTATTAATAGGTTTCCACAAGAACTAGACATGTAATGCTGAATCCCACAGGACCATAGCATGGGAACCCAGATGATGCACTGCAGCCTTGCAACAGGCAAGAGGTGAAAGTTGGGTACATCCTTCCCATGAGAAACACATCTGCAAAGATACCAGCCCTGAAGTCGGAGCAGTTCTTCAGATAGCGAAGATTATGTAAAAACTGCACTAGAGCACCCAGTGTCTATTTCATTTTGAACAGAAAGGTAAAATCTGAATAGTGAAATGTTCCAGATTCAGGAGTTATAAATATATGGATAACATCTATTGTAAAATTAATAGTGGGACCTCATACAAGTGCTACTACTTTGTAAAATAACAGACCCCTCCCTCAATTACACACATATATCTATTTAAACCTTCCAGATGTCCTCTTACTGAAGGAAAAGTACTCTGGGTGATCCAAGCCATAGGAAGACACTTTGGCACTTAAGCCTCCTCTTTCCAAATAATCTTTAATCCACGTGCTTTGTGATGCTCTCCTTGGCAAAGGAAAGCAAAAATTGTCAGCATTTGGGAATATTTGCCCCAGTTTGTATCCTCTCTGCTCCCTTTTCCATAGAGAGCTCCATGCGGCAGCCCCCTCATTCCCTGCTTCTGCAATAGCTCTTTCAAGGTGAAAGGCACTGAGCTAGGGCTCAAGATTTCAGTTACGTGCAGAGATTCACTGTGCAATATTGATAAATCTTGTCCTCCCATTAAGAAACTGCTTAAGTGTCTGCTCAGAATGAAATCTGTGATTAGACTGGAAAGATTGACAGTTTTGTGTACATGATACAATACGATAGCTTTATCATTCGCATGGCATCTAAGCACTTCCATAACGAAATGTAATAAATAGGCAGATATTTTTTACAGCAAATATGTTGGAAATACAAAAAATAAGAATATAACAAGAGTGAAGCAAATGTGTTGCAAAATGTAGAAATATATCCCTTTAATGCCAGAGTGTAAATAAAAGCATCTATGCAAAGTGCAAAGCATGTTGGAAATTCTGAGCAGTCATTTTCAAATATATCTGAATAGGAGTTTAAACAGTATTATTTACAGGGAGTTTTCCCTCTATCATCAAGAAAAGAAATGTAAAACCATCAAGCAAACTATAAATATTGTGGGTTTGCATCTAGTAAATCATGACAGAGCTGGAATATTAGAGCAGTGTCTCACGTTGGATGATTTACTTTGTCATGGATAAAATAATATTTGTAGAGTTGTTTATACTGTGGTGCTGTTTAAGAAAGTTGCCAAGACAGACGAGGTTATGTTGCTTCTTACTTGCTTCACAGCTTGGTGAGGAATGTTTTAAAATATCCCTCCTTCTCTTTATTGCCTATATCCAGTATTAAGAACTAAAAAAAAAAAAGAGAGAGACAGAGAGAAAAAAAACAACTTAAGTTCTACTACAAACTTCAGGGTGAAGAATTTCCTGGAGCTGATCAGAAATATCTGCAGAAAACTCTTGCAGATGTTTATTACTCTTTTGTATGGGGATTGCAATGCTTGTGCGCGCTGTGCATTTGTGTGTAACACTTCATTTGATATGTCTTAAGTGCCTCGGCTGCCATTATTCAGCAGGCTTCATTTACCTCTGCAAAGCTAAGTCAGTTTACATCAAATAAGGATCTGGCACAGAATTCTCAGAGTTTTTTAGAAAATGCCTATCTCCTTTGTTTAGGTTTAATAGAAGCAGAAAACTTCCCCCAAGATGTACAGTTATGTGCTTTTGTTGTCAAAATGTCAAACATAAGAATTAAGTAGCTGTTGGCATAAAACACTAATTTAAAAAAATATAAAGACGAACAGGATCAAATATATGCATGGATTTAAAAATTGAAATGTATATTAAAGGACATGCAGAAATCACAGGTGAAACAACCCTATTCCAAACTGACAGTTAAAAGAAGTCACTTTAATCTCTGGTATTAAGAAAATGTTCCAGGAATAAGGAATCTATGCATTTCACTTTCCCAGCCACTAGCTTCTATTTGGCCAGCTAACCTCCATCATTTGATATACAGAATTTTATGGTAACTGCTCCTCTTTATAGTGCTAGGTTGTGAAAGCTAGCAAGGCAAAAAAAAAAAAAAAAAAGGATGTATATGTTGCAGGGGGGAAACGGTGCTGATGTTTGTGTTGACTTATTGAAAAAAAAAGAAATATTAAAAAAGAAGCTTATTAACATTTCAAACACATTAAACAAAGAGAAAACAAAGCCACAAATATGTCTGGCTAAATCTGCAGCTGGCATTAAGCAACAGAGTGTCAGCGAGGTGTGTGACGTTATGTTCTAGTTGAAAGACAAATTAATTCAGCAAAGCTTTGTAGTCTTATGGTCATATAGGTCAGGCTGGGTGAGCACTTGTGGTCCCCTGCGGTTTTATATAGACTGCAGAGAGTGGCCAGGCTTATGAGCTTTCTCTAATTAGCTTCTGGTATTCCCACGGTTGGAACAGAACACTCAATGAGCGCACCGTTGATCTGGCCCAGTAGGGTATTTCTTATTATTTTTATTGTCTTATCTGTAAAACGCCACTAGCTGATAGGAGAGGTTCTGTGTGTGTTACAAAACAGTAACCTTTCTGTCTGCCTACCCAGACTCCTTCCTGTTTTCTTTCCATTTCTTCCTCTATTCATGTTTATTTGTTCTGATCTTTAGCTGAGTTATAAGTTCTCCAAAGAAGGGCATATCTCTTCTATGTGATCCTGCAGTGCACTTCTGAGCAATATAAAAAAAAGATAGTAACACAGGTATTGCATTCTGTAGAGCCACACATTTTAATTCTTATATTGCAAAATTCCTTAATTCTGAATTAAAGAAAATCCTATTAAAATTTTATATCTGAAGAAATAACCATATAAAACATAACTATCATAACTGTGACTCTGAGAACGTTTTGGCAACTTGATGTTTGTAGCTACGGTAGGATGGAAGTCTTTAAATACTCTTTGCTCTTTGGGAAGCACATTCAGAAGTCTGTCTATAGTGCAGGGGAAACACGATGTCCATAGTCAGCACTTTTTGTGTTCTTTAAAGTCAACATGGCTTTCAGTTGATCTAAACCTACTTGGCAGACAGTCTGTGTGCAGTTGCCAGGTGGAGAAAACTCTTGCCTAGACCACCAAAAACATTGCAAGTGGATGTCTCATTGATGGCATTACTATCACTCACATGTTATTAACAGAGGTTAAATGCATGGGAAAAAAAAAGAGAAAGATGGAACAGAACACTAGAAGTAATACACGTGACCTATTTAAGGCTCAGATTTTCTAGATTGGAAACTGAATGACTCTTAAAAATGTTTTTTTTTAAATTGAAAGGTTCTTGTAAAAGCTTTAAAGCTTTCCCTGCGAGAATCTCAAATTCTACCTTCTTTATGTATAAAACACTCTACCAGCTTCTTTTTTCTTTTGCTTTCTTTCTTTTTTTTTTTCCTGATTCACCCTGTAGGAGCATTTTGGATCCTCTGCTATGTCTGAGAACCACCTTTTGGAATAGGCACCATGAAAGTGCAGACAACAAGGATAGTAACTCTGATGCGCAAATGTGCGAGGCAACCTGAGAACCAAGAACTGGCATGTAGAAACTGGAGATGATGGAGAGAGCACTGGCTCTCGAGTGAGAAGACATCACTGTTTTGCAGCTTTTACTGTGCTGTCCTGCATATCTGTGACATAATACGTCCAGTAAGCACAGCCACTCCATGCATTTCCATGCCAGACAGACAATAAACGTCTGCAAATTGCCACTCATTTGCCTAGAGATTGGGACCTGCAAACTTTAAAGATTATCTGAAACCTTCTTTTTGGCTCAGAATCTTCTTTATTAAGCATGCTGAGTCACTGAATCTTAAGAGTTTCTATAGAAGTGCTCAAGGTTATTCATGTGAGTAGCTTTATGTTATCACTCCATATTCCATCCTTCCCTCATCACATGTTACAGCCCCAGAAAAGGAATTGGCAGAACACTTCACATCACAGTCTAGTGTAATCACTTGAAAGACCAGGCTGAGAAATCAGATAGTGACCTGGGGCAGGCAGCACACAGGTGCATGTCTTATATAGGCTGCTGTATGAACATTAGTCTCTAACATGGAGAGGGGCTGAGTAAAAGCTCTGTAAACCACAGCAGCTCAGTTAGTCAGAGTTCACCTGTCAGAACCTAAAACACCATTTGCTTTCAACAGTGTCTAATATTTGCTGAGCCAAGTCAACTGTTTGCAATATAGTTCTGTGGACCAAATCTTCTCCCGAGCTCTCTTAAAAACTCCCCTAATCCAATATTAGATAGGATAACATTATATCAGAAGAACACAGCCTCATGCTTCAAGGTGTGTGCCAAGCGCAACCTAGCACGGATAGGAAGAGCTAGCGCTAAGAGCACGTTAAGCCATAGACATCATTCACCTCCTCCTGAAACCCTTAGTGCTTGGCATTACCTGAGACAGGAGGCTGGATGGGAGGGATTTCATCTGCTCCAATAGTTACTTCTCTCAGCATTTATAGGCTAGTCTGATGACAGGTATGTTCTTATACTTCTGCTGTTTCTTGGCTTCTTATTAGAAGTCAAGATATTCTTATTTGATTAGGCAGAATAACAGGAACAATCACACTGTGCCTTGATAAAAATGCAGTGTAACATTTAAATGATTGGGTAAACAGTTTGAGTAAAAAACCATGAAAAATTATTGCATATTTATGAGTGCTCAAACTGTAAATACAATATTTGGTACTTCATAGCAATTATCATAGCAATGCTACTCAGTATCCTTAAACAATTAGGAAATGCCTGAGAAGACACAGTACAAAATCAGTTTAATCCTCATTCATCACGACTGCCCAAATGGCTTTGTGTGTGAAAGCAGCGTGAAGAAAGACGAACAAAGGATTGTAAAATAAGTATGAATGAGAAGCTTTTTATGTCCAGTTTCCTAATTATCTGGAAGGGCCTTGCCAACCAATACAACATTGAGTGTCTCATGCAATTTCTGCTACACAGAAAGCACATTAGCTATATATATATATATATATATATATACATACAATTATGTATATATGTAAATGACTATGGCAATCCTCTTCAGATATTGTTCTTTGAGCATGCAATACATAAGAAAGGGCTCCATAATTCAAAGACAGTTAAAAAGTCATTTAGAACATATTGTCTATATCTCAAACATCAGCCTTGTAAGAATGCTTATTCAGAAACTGCAAAATACAAAAAATGATTAAAGAAATGAAATGATTAGAATCATTTACCACCCCTCCCCCAATAACTTCTAAAATTACAGTAATTTTTGCAGTAAGTTTTTAGGTGAACAGGCAAGTAAAAAATAAAATGCGTCTGTGGTGTATTGGTTTTCTATAAACTCAATGGTAATGTAATTAGTCATCTAGGCAAGTCTCCAGAAATAGTGATGTTATCTATGCAAAACTACACTGCAGAAACTCCTCTCCAAACATTCAAATAGATAAAAGTCGCATAGCAAAAACTTAGATGCAGAGAGATTCCTGCTGTTTCAGAGATCGTTGTGCACAATTAAGATATAAACCTCAAAAGCAAGAACTGCAAATACAGACATTAACTTAGAATATTTCTTTTTCTACCAATTTTCAGTATGCACAACAAATATCACAGATTTGGTTTTCAAAAACATCATAAAAACTTGCACCGTATTTTCAGAAGTAACTCAGACTTATAAGAGCTGGATAAAGTGTTCTATCTGTCTCAAAACCATCAGTTTGGTTCAAAATTTGCGTAGCTTTGTTAACAAGATATAGGACCTCAACTTTTTCATTGAGTTCGGGCCCAATACTGTGACAAAAAGACAACATATCTGTATTACTTCCACATAGAAATAGCTCACTTCTGCCCTTCACAGAGCAAACATGCAATTTTTCTGCACTTGTGTGAATTTACTCTCTGAACATTCTTGGAGTTTAGGTTCTAAAATTACTTGTGATGATAGGGGTACAGATGTTAATTTTGCCTTGCAAGTGCAACCAATAATTGATTTGGGAAAAAAAAATAATACAACCATCACTCCAATCCAGCCCCTTCAGGAAATTGTTACTTATTGAGAGCATTTCCACGTACCAACAGCTGATCTGGCATTTGCCCATAAAGATGTAGAAATCTCCATTGGCAGATGCTGCGGTGGGTGTAATAGGACAGCTGGCAGTGTCATCAGCGAGTGGGAACTGCCAACAGTCCCACTGTGACAAGGGAGGGAAGTTTCTACTCCATCATCAACACATGTGCTTTGGAGAGGTCCTGCGGCCTTCCCTCTCCTTATCCATTCATTCTCACTTCTTCTGTCACTCAGATAATAAAAACATGCCAAATAACACGGCCATGCTCTGGGGGAAGAACCATGTGTGCAAGGGCTGGAAGAAGGACCACCAAACCTGTAATAAAGAAAGAGCTAAAATAAGCCAATTGCCATGTAAAGTCCTAAATATAAGGTCTGTGACATCCCTGGACTGCCCTGGCTTATGTTGCCACATATGGCCATAGCGCTGCCATCCACCCTCTTCCTTGACATCAAAGGCCACACTTTCTGAAAGAGCTAATTCCCGCTCTCCATGTACCTGGTCCACATTACTTAGCTCTATTTTGAGAAAACTGCAAAAAATATTTTAAAAGGAACTCTCATAAACATATAGGTTAGGAATAGGGTATGTATTTTCACCATGAGAAGTGTTGGCTAACAAAATCTGACCTCCCACACCTCGAAAACTAGGTTTCTTTATTATTTTTTTAAAGTATTGAACTATTTCAAGTCCATATCAAATAGAAACTTCCTTGTCTAGTTGCTGAATGATCTTCTGCATATATTTTGCAATTGAATTGAGTGAGTCAGCTTTGCTACCCCAAGGAGATCTTTTATCTCTTGAATTTCTATAAAATGTCAAATATTGACAATATCTTCAACTGAAAGTCTATTTTAAAAAAAATATATTGAAATGATTTGTTTTAATGCTGTGAAATATTCAGATTAGTTTTGTCCTTTTTGAAGATAATTTTAGGTTTGGCTGCTCATTATTACTATTATTTTTTTTTAAAAGCCGCCAAACTAGAACGTATCATTAACACAATAGTGAAACAGATGCTACACTAGACGGGCAACTCAGTCATTCATTCACTTTTGTGTTTTTGTTTTGAATACTAGGAAGCATGTGCTAGGACTTTTCCAATGAAAATCCCTGATTAACGGTGTGTAGAAGCTCTAGATGTGAAGAATTCATGTGCAGGTAAGTTTCCAGCACACAGAGAGATGACTTGTCTACCTAAAAACCCTAATGGGGTGACATCAGCCCAGTATTAAAAAGTTTTGTGTGAACACATCTAAAAACAGAAGTTTTCTAATTCCTCCACTAGATTTACTCTTGCTATGAGTCCACTATGAGCTATCCACTCTTGCTGTGAGTCTGTGATTTTGAGACAGTTTTAAAAAATCTAAAAATTATGCAGATAATTTATTAATTTCAGTAAAACTTTCTGAAACTTACGTGTTCACATGGCTATTAATTTCATCTTCTACCCATTGCTCCTGGAAACAAGTGTACTCTATATCTTCCTTAATAACTTATCATTATTTAGACATAAATCCTTGACCAGGAGATCTATTCACAGGGCAGAACTACTTCTATAAATTCTTTGCAAAATCAAGGTCTTAGAAGACTATAAATAAGAAGTGACTGTGTGATATAAGTAGTAGCTATAGTTATATAACACTTAGTAAAATGAAGCTGTCTTTTTGGATGTTTCTGAAACTTCAGCATACTGATTTATAAAATAATTTTTAAAAAGTGACTTAAGAAAGAAATCCTTGTATTTTTAAAAGATAGGTTTCTTTCTGGAGAAGGCAAGATTTAACTTCTTTTACTGGGCGAGTCTCACGTATTTGGGATGGAGTTTACCATAATTTCACCCTGGGTTGCTATTACTTGCTCTAGTCAACAATCTAAGTGTATGTGTAATTAATACCATCAGCAACTGGAATAGGCATATGGTTGATTTTTACTTCCTATTGAAATCTAAACTCTCATAATTCATTTCATAAAGAAGACACCAGACCAAAGGAATGCCCTCTGCTTGTTGCCTTGATAGTCAGGAGACATGAATAATATTATTGATGTGCAAACACAAAGAGCTGGAGGCTTATAACTCTGTTTCTGTGTGATTAAAAACCTGCAGGAGGTACTTAATGCCATAGGCACAGGATCTTTATGATGTAAGGGAGCAGAAATGACAACTGACCTTTCTTGGAGACACAAAAAATGAGCCTGCAACAACTTTGGGGCTCAATTTCCCTGCAAGTGACTTCTTCCTCTTCCTACCCCACATGGCTCTATCTTTTTTAATCCCCTCCTCAGGCCTGCCTTGCTTCATATTACTGTGTCACAGCCAAAACTTGATTTTTAATCAGTGAATTCTTTAGCTTTCTAGTAGAAATGTCATTCCTTCTTTCTATCAAAATTCCTGCAGTTGAAGAGGATACTATTTGTCCTCTCCTGCTTTTCCTTTACCCCTGCTTTCAGCGCCACATAGGGCAGTCTCATTCCTACTATCCTTCTCCAGGTTCAAAGGAGACTGCAAGTAACAAATCTGAAAGCCTTGGGTATTTGCTTTTTCCTCGGATGAGTTCCTACATCACACCTCTGCTCAGCCACCAGACTCACCCTCTTGACATCTAGCAGAGCCATGAGTGTGAATCATGCAGGCAGGTCCTGAGCAGAGGGCAGCAGCCCCGTATCCCCTGGGAGCATCTCCAGCACCTCTGGGTCTTCAATTGCACGTAATCACTAAAAGTTGCCACAAGGCCAGAATGAGAGAAACCTCTTTTTGAATGATTTGGCTGCAATTTACTGCATATCCTTGTCCACTTTCTAAGCTTAAGAGAACTAGCCTAGCACTGGTGTTCTCTGCAGAAAATAATGGGCAGAAAACAATTTGATTAGAGGTGCTGTGATAAAGATGTCATGATAGGATACAAACACAGAGTCTTTATTTTTCCCTTTGATGTTGTGTTTTCATTCACCCTTGCTCTTCTTGCTCCTTACAGATTGCACAAAATGGTGATAGTAACACTTACTGGTAAACTATTTTGAGGATTAACAGTGCTGAGTATTGCCCTCATTTAATAGAGGGATAGGCCAGGATATGTCAGCTATGATACAGTACAGTAATTGTGCCAAAGACACCTTTAAACTCCCTTAGCTTTCGTCTGCATTATGTTCCTAATCTCAGAAATGCAGTGCAGGGACTTTGGAGTTATCCAATGTCTATTTCCTGTAATGCTCAATGCAAAAACAGCTGTATCAAATCAGAAATCCCAGTACAGTTGTCCTACTGAAATAATTTAATCTTTCTTTTAGATAAGTATACTAAATGTCCTTAAATGTCCTTAAAACTATTCTCTTTCCTAGGTCTTGGACATTTTTCTTACTTTTCTCTTTTGATTTTCTTGACATCAGAAACCTTCCACTTATAAAGGCCAAACAGAAGTGCCCCATAGACTGTCTTGATTAAGTTGCTAGGTCACTGTTTTGGTCAGTTGACTTGTTCCCAGAAGTGAAAGCCTCATAAATCTTGGGTGACATAAACACTGCCCTGCAGCATCTGACAGCCACGGGTTGGACCCCAGTTAATCACCTTTGCGCGTCACCATCAGTAATTGTGGAGTAAGATAAAGGATTTATTTAAAAAAATAAAGTAAAAGATTCACAAATTAAAACTTCTAAATTCTGTTGCTGCTGTGCTGCAAAGGCAGCAACATTCCCTGAGATGAATAGTAGAAGACAGTGTAACAAATTAATACAAATGAAGTCATTCCTGAGTGACTCCATCTGCTTTGGAAATGAGGCTCGGACTTTCCAAAATGTGGCCATGATCCAGATAATTAGGCCTGACTCCAAATGAAGCCACACAGGTAACTTATAGCTTCATTAACTCTCCTCCAGAAGGCAAGCATCCAAAAACTAAACTTAATAGAACAGCATATGATCCATTGACAATCTGTTTGATATTAAAAAATGAACTTTATTTTCACTATGTTACATGAGTATTAGGCCAATAACACAAGCAATGCAAAATATGAGAGACTGGATATGTTCTTGTATCTTGCATTACATGTCAGTCACTATATCCAAAGAACTGAGATCATAATATTTGTTTACAAAGTTTAATCAAAATACATTAATAATCTAGAAACCCAAGCAAGGCACATAAGGTGTCTGCAAGTGTCTTTCCTCTATAATCAACAGGTGGATTATTAGGTAATAACAAATGTTATTCATCTTCATAATGGCTAAATGACAGCCTGCTTAAAAATAACAAATGACTACTCTTCATTCACTATTACAGGGTGAATATGACCTTCACGTACTTTAAGCAAACAAGTCCTCTTTTCAAAGACTTCTCCAGTTCTTTAATTGATAATGATGAGCTGCTTTTAAAAGAGCTAGTTATACCATTTAGGTTAGGCTTGGAGGCATTTTATAAAGCACTCTCTGTCAGGAAAGATGCTGAGATATAATACTGATTTTTTCATCAATAATAAATTAATGCATAATTAAAGTGGTTAGTGAGGTGCATAATGAACTCCTGTGAGATGTCTCCCCTTAATGTTTATCAGTCTTCTGTGTGATTATTTTTCCTGTTGATAGGGTGGTGCTTTAACGCAACAGAACTGAGGAAAATTGGAATGAAAGGAACGTCAAAAAGTTCTCTTGTCCATCTGTGCTTCCCAAGATAAAACAGGCAATGTCTCAGGCATCTGAAAGTGGTCCCTCTGACCTCTACTTGAAAGCCTCCACTATTGATGATTACTCCCCCAGAAAAAAACAATTCAAACCCTTCCTGCTAGAAATATTTTCATAAAATCTAACTCCGATCTACTTTGTTGCCATTTAAGGCCACGTGTCTTGTAGAGTAATCTACAAAGCCCTCACACTATAGTTCTTCTTCATGTTTAATGTTATCTTTAAATCAAGTTTTTCTGATCCGGAAGAGACTAAATCATAGGGAAGAACTTCTGTACATCAGTAGTCAAACTGATGAAGATGGACACCCAAATGTTGTCTAATACAGTAGAAACAGACATTTTTCCTAGTAGAGCTTTTGTATTAAGATTTTTTTGGGGGGGAGGGATCTCGATGTGGTTTTGACAATCCAGGCTGCTCTGATTCCTGCAAATGGCAATTAGTGGACGTTTCCTCCTTTTACAAATAATGACAGCCAGTTATCTGTGCCTCCTGCTAAGCCATAGTGCTGTAGTTTTACCTTCCAGTTAACAATTATGGCAGTCATTGCCAAACATCACCTGTAGTAAGTACCATGCTTGCTTCTGCAATTTGGAAGACGCTGCATTTGCCAAGTCACAGCCATCTTCAACTCATTTACCATATAATTTACACCTACAGGATTTGAGATGAAGTGGAATTAATGGCTTTCTCCTGTCACTTGTTTCTCTCATGGTAAGATGAGTGATACAAACAGAACATGCGCCAAAAGCACTCAAAGCACAGAAAAAGTGATACGAAGTTGATGGAGATCATTTTACTGATCTTATGCAGCCATTTGGAGTGAAAAGTGTTGTGCATTAGAAGGAACCTTTTAATCATGTCCCATAAAAAGCCAGCCAATATTGAAACAAGCGCAATATTGACTTTGCTTAGTCTCATATTAATTGCAGCAGAGTGCAATGCTCTGCTTTAAGATTTTTGTCGTTCATTTCAAGAGGGAGCAGTGGTCCAGATCATTCCAACTTTGGTCTGGTTTCATCCATTACCTGACATTTCCTGCAAATCAGTGTGTGATTATTTATCACTGACTTTTCTTTATCCAGGCACAAAATGAAAGCATCGATTTTTTTTTCTTTTAACATATTTATTGAATTGTCTTCATAAATCAGCTATCAGTTGAATAAATACCGTTGCAAACAAAAGTAAATAATACCTTTTTCATTTTCATGGACTGCAAGTATGCCAAAAATAAAAGCTGTTACAAGCACATGCCTATGTACACAGAGTGTTTATGCTGCAAATATATACATTACACATTTATTCTGACACTCTTTGCTTTTTGATGGACATGACATAAAAAATTAATCTATGACTATGCATTAGATGTTGTCAGTAGCTGTTTGAGTGAGTAGTCCAAGTTAACTAGGCTTCATAAAAGCTAGGTAAAGTCAGATGGTTTAATTCTGTCAGACAATTTTTGGCCAAAGCTAACTACTCTTTGTTGTAAAAGGAACCTAAAAGTACCAGTAACCTTCTGCCTTAAAAAGTTGAAGCATTAGAGCTACCACCATCACCTCCTAGAACAACAGCATTTTCCCATCCGTGACAGACCTGAAAAAATCAGACGGCTGAGGAAGAGCAAAGTGAAGGGGAGTGCTATCTGGAAATATTTTCCCTTATTGTGTTTTTTCTTCAAATTCATCCTCTTTCTCAGCCTCTCAACCTCTTTCTGGCAAACACTCTCAGGTAGTATTTGTCATCAAACTAGTTATGAGAGCATTCTGTGTTTTCTGTAGTTTTTGCTGTGCCCTCATTTCACATCCATTTGTCTCTTACATGAAAGTATGGAATTATCAATGTGTTTTTAATGTGAAAGTGCTTCCTTTCTCATTAAAATGGTGAATTACAAAATGGCAGGTAATATTGAACAGGAGGCTGTTTTCCTAACCTTTCTCCAAAGCAGCATTTCAGTCTTTTATTAAATAAACTGATAACAGTGTAAAATTAATGCTAATCACCTCCCTGCACATTATTTACAGGATGCTGGATGACAAAGATTGCAGCATCCTTAGCAGCTTCAGGGTCACAAGTGGATTTTGTTCCATTACAGACCTGCAGAACAAGATTCACTCAGTGGCTTAAGCAGAGGGCTATCAGGAAAGCATTAGCAGACCCAGTAAGTTGCATTGCTGGAGGCCAGATGAGGCTATAGGCCCGTTCTCCTGTATCTGGCTGGCTTGTTGTAAGGCCAGCAAATGACTGGTATGTGGTGGCTCTGTCTCAAGTGATTCGGTGACAGGGTAACCTGATACAGCTCTGGTCAGTAGCAAGAATTGTCTCTAAAGGCTAGGAAAAACAAAGGAAACTCATCAGCATCAGGACAGATGAGTGAAGCACAGTCTGTATGCTTCGGCACCTGCAAAACCATTTCCTTGTGGCTTTTCCAAGCAGGATGCAGGATGGACTACCTGTGTGACCTTGCCTGCCCAGAGATCCAGGCAACTCTGGGGATGCTCGGGAGCCTTGGCTTCCTCATGATTTTCTGAGTGGCATGACGGGGAGATGGGTGGCCCAGGGAGCACCAGGACAGTCTCTGTCTCCCCGTGATCCCAACTCACTCTGGTCCGTTTCTGTTTTGCGCAGGGCTCTTAACAGCCACCCCATGAGCTTTCAGCAGCCAAACCTTGTGCTCACTGGCATTCCCTCCTGCTTCCAGGCCTAATGTGTTTTCCTGGCGCTCTGTGGCTAGTTAAGAATGTGACAACTTTTCTCTCTGGAGATTGGCTGCATTTGGGGTGAAGAATGCTGTGAGTGTGATAATCTGAAATCAGCATATATAAAGCCTGCTGAAGCACTATTAAGTGATGAAATGGCACTATTTGTCAGCTATTGATATTGTTGCTCAATAGCTCAATTTTCAAAGTTATGTGCAGATAATTTTCTTAATAACCAGGCAGTGGTTTAAAAAAAAAAAAAAGATACAGTTTGAGAGGGTTTAGACTTTTCAAAGTTTAGCTCATACCCTCAGGACTTTGTAATGTGAAGAGAGGTAGACAGGGAGGTATGTGGTCCTTTATGTTAGGAACAGAGATTCAGCCAAGCTTGTGCATGATATAAAGATCCCCTTGCATATCTTTAGGTAGAAGAGTGAGAGTGTTTTCTATGGCTAGATGGAAAATAATATTTGGAACTGATGAAAATGGAAATATAGGTACAAGTACAACCAAGTTACAAAAATAAGTCTGAAGACTAACTTCTGTATGCAAAGCTCTCTGCTTTCTGTAATAATGAAAATGTCATCAGTTGTGGTCCATAGCAGGAGTATTTGAAACAAGCATAGAAAGCTGACAAAAAGATTCCTAGTCCCACTGAACCACATCTTGTTAGTTATAGATAGTCTTTATTCATCCTTTTGAGAACACTCCCAAAGCAAGTCCTAAAGAAGTATGTGTATTGCTTTCCTTTAGTCAATGTCTACAAAAGCCACAGATTTTATCCCCAGAGATATCTGACATTTTAAAAAAAGAATGCACAAGTGCTTACCAATACCAATGCACAAGGTATAAATTGTAAGAGTCAGGATTTTGTTTATTAGCAGCCATCTTAGAGCTAATCAGCCCAAAATAACTGTATTGTGTAGAACCCATTTAAAGACACCTATTGAAAGGTGTTTCTAAAAAATGAGCAAAAAAGTATTACAATAGATTTCCTATATGCTTTCATTATTATTATATCTTTTGAAGTAGATTTTTAACTGGGCTTCAATTACGCCAGCACAGTGAGTTGCAGAAGCAAGTGAATTACGCCAGCACAGTGAGTTGCAGAAGCAAGTGATTGCGGAATAGCAGAAACACAGAATGGTTGAGGTTGGAAGGGCCTCTCGAGATCATCTACTCCAACCCCCTTGCTCCAGCAGGATCATCTAGAGGGTACTGTACCTAGTGAGACAGGGTGGCATCCAGGCGGGTTTTGAGTATCTCCAAGGAAGGAGGCCCAGCAGCCTATGCCAGTGCTCTGCATCCAGCATCTCACACAGCTTGAACAGCCCTTGCCACACTTCAGACAGGACACCTAGGAGCCAGCTGTGGGTTAGCAGGCCTCTAGCCATGACACCTCTTGTAAAAGGAGCTGTGGCACTGTGATAAAAAAGCAGCAAGCCACAACCGCTGTTGCTTACACCAAACTGCATTGGGCCTGCATGGACTAGAGGTACATTTGAAGAGCACACAGTCAGCATGAGAACAAAATCTTGCTTGGGCAAAGGGAAGCTCTTCAGGCAAAGGGGTGCACGCCACAGCTTTGGAGACCCTGCACATGAAGAATTACTGTTTCTACCAGGCACCAAACCTCCACTCAAGTGCTGATTTTGCCTCTTTCAGGGCCTCAAGGTCATCACCTTCCTCAACAGGCAGGGAGGGAACTAGCCCTGGGCACAAGCTCTCTTCACACTTTATCTTCCCCGGCACAGCACTGCTTTTGCTTGGCAGCAGCAGTTCTGGGAAGACGTGCCCTCCTCCCTCACAGCACCCACCTTCCCAGGCCCCAAATACACCTCCCAAGACGCTCGCATACCTCACCTGTGGGGCCTTGAGCACACCCACACACGGACATACATACGTGCCCCAGTGGGCATCTCAGCAGCAGCTCAGCAGCCACGTGGCCATGCACACCTAAGGGCTCAGCCAGCTGCCCCAACTCGCCCTGCTGCTGCAAACCCTCCCCCCTCTGTAGAAGCTCCTTTCCAAGCACCACTGCCGTGACAAGGACACCCTTCTCAAGGTGTGGCTCTCTTCAGGAGGAGGAGGCAGCTCTTCCTCAGGCTCGGTTGCAGGGCTTCCTGGAAGCCCCTGCCTTCCACCCAGGAAGGCCCAGCCTCCATGTTCAGCCACTCCTCAGACAGCTGTAGGGACAAGGAGCCCCAGGCAGCAAGGCCCGACTGCTCACACCAAAAGAAACAACCCCAACACAACCCCAACATCTGACAGTCTCCCTCCTCTCCTCTCCTCTCCCCCACATCTCACAGCACAAGATCACACAGCTCGGCACACAGCAGAAATGGGGGTGCAGCTCACGGCAGGGCACAAACACAAGGCTCGCCCAAGACTGCAAACTCAAGAGTGTTTTTATTGATGGCCACAGCGCCGTGAGCTGACACACTGAGGTAATGTCTCCTTTGCCACCTGAGCACGGCCCCCTTCCTCACTCCCCCTCAGTCACTGAATGGCCATGAGAGAAATGCTCGCTGGCTATGCAGGAAATGCTTGGCAGCCACGCGACCCAGGCAGAGGGCCTCAAGAGACCCTGGCCTTCCAGGGATGATGGAGACACTCTGCTGTCCAGGCCACTCCACACAGACCCTTGCTGAAGTGCTGCTGCTTCACTAGGGGGGGCCTATCTGCTCTGCCCCAGTCTCTTGTGGAGGAAGGTCCACTTGAATCAGCTCCACCACAGCCGCTGGTGGAGGGGGATCAACTTCCATTGGCTCCATGTAACCCCTCGCACAGCTGCTGGTAGCCACTCCAACAGACCTCAGTCTGTGCCATGAGGTCTCTTGCCTGGGTCTTGCTCTCTTGCCACTGAGACCCACTGGGCTGGCCATCCTGCACAGCAGTTGTCTCAAAAGCGCCTCCCAAAGAGGTGCCGCAGCTCTCTGCCTCCTTGTACCCTGCCTGCTCCAAGTCTGCTTGGTGCCACGGCAGCTAGAAGCTCCTGGTGCCCTCTTTTATGATGCTTGACATTATGGACAGTGAGGTCACCAGTGACAGCAGCAGGACACTGTGGAGCAGAGAGGGCTCCCAATATGGGGGAGGAGGGGGGCGGAGAGGACCACTAGAAGAGAAATAGGCCGTGTGGTCTGAAAGATACCCTCCTTGCAAGAACTGGGGGCTTCCCAAGACCAGTGGCTGATGACTCCGTTCACATTCCTCCTTCCTTGGCCATTTTGCTGCACAGGGGCTGACAGCTCCTTTCCTCCACATTCTTCCTTCCTTGGCCATTTTGCTGCACACACACAAAGGCAGCCACCATGGCACAGGAACTGGCATTCACTTCCACCCTCCATCCTGCCTTCCAGCTCCCTCCTCAAGGTGCAAGACCAGCCCTCGCCTCTCCCCCTGATGGTGCTGCCAGCCTCGCACCGGCTTGGTGGCCCAAGTCCTCCATGCACCCCCTCAAAGGGGCCACCAGGGGGCAACTGGTTAACACCCCCCCCCCCCCCCCCCCCCGTCCGACTTCACATTCTCATGCTGATCAGCAGCACAAAATGCCCTGCACACCTTTCAGAAGTCTCCAGGCGGGCAGAGATGGGAATCTTTTTCTGAAAATGGGAATAGTAATAATAGTAATAAAGTTAATGGGTCTGTGCATTATCAATGAATTATCTGTAAAGTGATTATTCACAATGCAGATTATCTATATACCTGTGTTCCAAGCTCTAAGATGCCAAGCTTTTTCTGTGCAGGGTAAATCAGGAAGCAGAATTAGGCAGACTAAATGGACTAACCAGTTTAAGTCATTGCTAGTCGAAAGACCATTGCCAGTTTGTGCTCCATGGTAGCAAACCATTATGCTGACTTGTTTCTTCTCTGTATACCTGTGACTATACCTCATATATCTTCCTATGCCTTGTTTAGAATTTTGCTTTATACAAGTTACTGAATTCGCATTTTCCCTTCATAATTAGCGGGAATAGTCAAGAGTCAGCTGTACTCCTTCAGGGAAGAGCCATCAGAACCTGGACGTTCGTTTGGGGGGGGAACATTTCCTATAGGACAAGGAAACACTTGTCCATAACACCTGTATGAAACAACTTGCTGGCTTAGTCAGCAAAATAAAACCTATACTCCTGAAATCATGGTCTCCCTTTGTTTACTTGGATCTGTCAGCAAAATGGTAATTGGTGGGACAGGGGATATCCTTAAGACCAAGTACACATAAGTAGTGTCACCTCCCTTAATTTTGCCCTTCTTTGCCAGGGAAACAGTGTCATGGATGCCCTTTCTTCTTCCATCCCTCACCATGGCATTCAGTATGATCTGTGGCAGTCAGTATGTTCTGATTTTGTAACCTGGATGTGACACTGCCTTATGGGCCTCTCTCACGTCTCGTACCGCAAACCTGGGTTCTCTGCCCAACGGGTGGCAAATGCAGTACTAGAGACTCTAGCCTGGATCTTCCTGAATGCAGCTGATATAGTCATGTGCATCCTATGACTTTTGAGGAGTTCTCAGAGGTTCCTCAGTGCTATTGGCAAGAACTGGCAGTACAAGTATCTCCCTAAGTATGACAAGGTCAT